>LR738714.1:876104370-876166033 GCA_902687465.1 Secale cereale | reverse complement strand
GCAAAAACTGGATGCACTTCGTGTACAAAACAGACAATCTCTTTCGAGGTATCAGGGTTTCACACGAAAACTCGTCTGTTACAAATTGATTTAATTTTTTGAACTTATTTGAACTACAGAATTTTTTGTGTTCAAAATGCACCATTCAAAGCCACATCATCAATTTTCAACCATTTCTGACATCATTTGCTATTTTTCATGCATTTACTGAATTTTTTGAGCTATAAGACCCCGAAATTGAAAAGCATTTCAAATAAACTTTGAAAAGGTTGAAAGTTGGCATGGTATCATCATTTCACCCACATAGCATGCGCAAAAAAGTAGAGAGGGTTACGACAAAAACTGGATGCACTTCGTGTACAAAACGGACAATCTCTTTCGAGGTATCAGGGTTTCAGACGAAAACTCGTCTGTTACAAAGGGATTTCATTTTTTTGAACTTATTTGAACTACAGACTTTTTCTGTGTTCAAAATGCACCATTCAAAGCCACATCATCAATTTTCAACCATTTCTGACTTCATTTGCTATTTTTCATGCATTTACTGTATTTTTTGAGCTATAGGACCCTGAAATTAAAAAGCATTTCAAATGAACTCTGAAAAGGTTGAAAGTTGGCATGGTATCATCATTTCACCCACATAGCATGTGCAAAAAAGTAGAGAGGGTTATGGCAAAAAATAGATGCACTTCGTGTACAAAACGGACAATCTCTTACGAGGTATCAGGGTTTCAAACGAAAACTCGTCTGTTACAAAGGGATTTCAGTTTTTAAACTACAGAGTTTTTCTGTGTTCAAAATGCACCATTCAAAGCCACATCATCAATTTTCAACCATTTCTTACTTCATTTGTTATTCTTCATGCATTTACTGAATTTTGAGCTATAAGACCCTGAAATAGAAAAGCATTTCAAATGAACTCTGAAAAGGTTGAAAGTTGGCATGGTATCATCATTTCACCCGCATAGCATGTGCAAAAAAGTAGAGAGGGTTACGGCAAACACTGGATGCACTTCGTGTACAAAACGGACAATCTCTTTCGAGGTATCATGGTTTATCAGGGTGCTTGGGTCAGCCTTTACTCTGAAGGGGGGAATTTCATGAAACTTTTCATAATCTTAGGAAATGTCTGTCTTGCCCTCCACTCCCATGATATATAATTAAGCGTGTCAAAACCATTACAGAACATCATGGATAGATAAGTGATCAAATTAATATAAGTTCATCATCACATTAAATTCAAAGTACATGCATAGCTCTCTAGAGCATCTAATTAAACCATACATTGAAACTATTTAGAACATTTCAACGCAACAACAAATGCGATCATAATCGCAACCAAGGTAACAATTGATCTAATGACATAATGACGCTAAGCCTCGGTATGAATGGCATATTTTCTAATCTTTCTAATCTTCAAGCGCATGGCATCCATCTTGATCTTGTGATCATCGACGATATCCGCAACATACAACTCCAATATCATCTTCTCCTCCGCAATTTTTTTTAGTTTTTCCTTCAAGTAATTGTATTCTTCTTCAACTAAATTTAACCTCTTGACAATAGGGTCCATCTTGATCTTGTGATCATCGATGACTTCCACAACATGCAACTCCAATTCCATCTTCTCCTCCTCCGTTTTTTCCAATTTTTTGTTCAAGGATTTTTTTTCCTTTTGAACTAAATTTAACCTCTCCACTAGAGGGTCGGTTGGAATTTCCGGTTCAACTACCTCCTTGATATATAAAAACATCTATGTCAGGTTGGTCGGCATAATTGTCATAAACACCAAAACAAATAGTTATAAATTGAAGATAATATACCACATACAAATCGTAGACAGGACGAGGGCCGACGTGGGCGCATATCAAAACCATCGCACGATATAATAATAAGCAATAATAAAAGTAAGCAAATTAGACAAATATCTATCTAAAGCAATAATAACAAGCAATAATAAAAGTAAGAAAAGCATAGACAGAACAAAACGCTCACCACGGTGGTGCCGGTGACGAGATCGGCGGGGGCGATCGATGGCGGTGAAGACGGGGACGGGACGTGATGGACCGCTAAACCTAGACAAATCTCGGAGAAAATGGAGCTTGGAGTTCGAGCTTCGAGAGGGGAAAAGCTTAACTAGTGTGGCTCGGGCATTTCATCGAACACCTCATGTGCATAGGAAGTGAGCTAGAGCACTACAAAGCTTCCCCCTCGCCGGCCAGAAAAAACAGAGCAGTGGAGTGGTGGGCGATGGGGTATATATAGGAAACTCATTGGTCCCCGTTCGTGAAAGGAACCGGGTCTAAAGGCGCCCCTTCTGTCCCGGTTCCGGACACGAACAGGGACCAATGGGTGTGGACCAGGCGGCCCATTGGTCCCGGTTCGTGTCTGGAACCGGGACACATGGGTCCAGACCAACCGGGACAAATGCCCCACGAGGCCCGGCCAGCCCCCTAGGCGCACGAACCGGAACGTATGCCCCATGGGTCCCGGTTCGTGAGTGAACCAGGACTAATGGTCTTGCCAGGCCCGAACCAAAGCCCTGTTTTCTACTAGTCAAGTTAGGTGAGGTAGGCTTAATGAATATGGTGACATCGTCCGCGTAGATCGATATCCATTGCATGGCCGAGATCCCGGGGTAGGAACTCATCACTCCAAGCTCCATAGCCTTGGGAACCAATGATGTCAAAACATCCATGGCAATACTGAACAAGAGAGGGGAGATAGAATCACCCTGGCGTAATCCCTTAGCGTGGCAAAACCTCAGACCTGGCACTCCATTGACGATGACTTTTGTGCTCGCAGACTATAGTGAGATCGCCATCCATTGCATCCATCTGCGCCCAAAACCCTTAGCTTCCTAGACCTTGAAAAGAAAAGGCCATTAGAGGGAGTCGACAGCCCTATAAATGTCAAGCTTGAGGAACACCCCCGTCGTTCTAAGATCGTGTATTTTCCTGGCCACTTGCCTGACTAACAAAAATTTATCATGCAGGTGCCTCCCCTTGATGAAAGCCGACTGGTTCTTGCCAACAATCTCCGGCATTCTCTTCCTGAGCCTGTTTGCGAGCACTTTTGCGAACAACTTTGGGGCGCTGTCGGTAAGGCTAATGGGCCGAAAATCTCCAATCTCCTCAGCTTCGGGATTCTTAGGAATCAGCATGATATGAGCCATCCGCAACGTATAACTTCATCATAACTGCCATAACATCCTGCCTGATGATAGGCCAGGCCTACTGGTAGAAAGCAGCGATGAACCCATCAGGGCCTAGCGTGCGGTCCGGTTATCATGGCTTCTAGGTCGTGTAGGTCAAGAGGGCCTAACCCCATGAACTGGAGATCCAGCGCGTGCCCCATGGCATGGTCCGTTCCGATCAACTACTCGTATGCATGGAAGAAAGCCTCCTCCTTGCTCTCCTGCTCAGTGATGATTTGATCTCCACACGTGATATGCCCAATGTAATTCTTGGATATGCGTCCGTTGGCCACCGCTTGGAACAGTTTGGAGTTGACATCTCCCTCCTTCAACCATCTCATCCTCGAGCGTTGCCTATCAATGGTGCGTTCCAGAGCAGCCATGCCAAGAAGGGCGTGCTTGAGTGTAATGCCCAGGATGGGACTATACCTCCTACGTGTCGAGGCATGGCTTAAAGGTATAAGCCCATTCTGGAATGATCTCAAGTTCGGTATCTTTGCACTACTCATGTAAAAATAGGGATGAAATTGCAAAAGGATAGTTGGCTTACACTCGCCGCGTCACACAATTCATTACATAAGCAAATCATCATCCAAATAACATCACAACCCGACTACGGGTGAACATCCAAATGAAAGATACCAAATACATAAAGCCACAGGTCCGAATCGCCCTAGTAGAAACCACTACTGATCATCGGGATAGTGCACGTAGTATCGACTACGTTCTTCATCGTACTACCAGTACAGCTCTGTGCCGTCACCTGAGAAGTTCACCATGGTATCTGCATCTGGTGTGGTGTAGAATCTGTGAGCCACGGAGGACTCAGCAATCCCGTTCCCGGGTAGCAAAACTATCTAAGCCTTGGGTGTGGAACAAGGCTGAAGAAAGATAAAAGGTTGCAACTGCACTAGCACTAGCTTACGTGTTAAGAGCGAGAAGAGAAGTGCTGCGAGCGACAAAGTGATCACAAAGTGATCCTATCTAAACACGTCAAACATAACCCCACCGTGTTCACTTCCCGGACCCCTTTCAGAAAATGACCGTCACGGTTACTCACGCTGGTAGTGTGTTCTGAACATGGTGTCAAGTTTTCTACAACCGGATATTAACAAATTCCCATCTGCCACATAACCGCGGGCATGGTTTTCGAAAGTTCAAAACCCTGCAGGGGTGTCCCAACTTAGCCAATTACAAGCTCACGATCCGCGGAGTCGCAACTCCAAGGTGGGAAGGCCCGAGTATTCTCGGAATCCCGTGCTCAAGATATTCCGACTAAGGTAAAACTAATCCAGGAAGACCTCCCGGCGTGCCGACACCCTGACAGTAGCCGCGCGCATCTAGTCTCAGGCCACGACCGGATGAGCACTACGTACAGATACCAAAGACCACAGCAAGCTGGGTGGCACCGCAAGTGGCTCTAGTTTGCACCAACTCTCAAATCGAGCACTGGCCCAGGGGGGTTGGTTAATTAATCCTTGGGTTAATTACTACCTCGGCAAGTTTTAGTTGTTAGGCAAATGGAGTACCAATGTCGGGCCTCGCTGGAAGAGTTTTATCGAGGGGGTCCCATAACCCCAACCGTGTGAGGAACGCAAAATCAAGGAACATAACACCGGTTTATACGGTTCCTAGGGCGGCATGAGTGGAACAAATCACCAAGCAAGAGGCTTAGCCTTCCACCCATTACCAATATATAGATGATTTCATTTAATAGATATATAGTGTGATATCCCAACATAGCTTCAACATGAAGCAAGGATCTTCAAAACATCTCCTGCAACTAGCAATGCTATAAGAGGGGTTGAGCGAAGCCTACGTCGCGGTAGATGCCGCAATGGTCTTTATCCAGTGCCAAGCCAAAAGCCCTCGCTCGTTGAGTCAAGTCGTCGTGCTCTCTCCGGTGGAAGCTTTCTTCGGATATTTGGCACCGAAGATATGGTATCCGAGCCAAGAGGTCTTGAGTTCAAGACCCCGCCAACGCAGTATTAAATAAAATGATTCTGCGGCCTACATCGATCCCACGTCTAAGGTCTAAAATAGCCTAAACGTGAGAGGGAGTGTTGAAATATATTAGCCGCCTCCCTCCATCAGTTCGGACTTTTGGATGAGTTGGTTGGAGCATGAATTCAATATGTAGAAGTGCTTGCTCTAGCCAATGCAGCCAAAAGTCCGATCTGATGAAAGAGACTAGGCAGCACATTATACGTCAACATTCCCCCTCACGTGTGGCTCCCTCAGGCCTAAACGTGGACCGAAAGTGGGCTGCAATTTAATTGCGCCAGCCGGGTCTTGAACTCGAGACCTCTTGGCTCTGATACCATGTAGAAGTGCTTGCCCTAGCCAATGCAACCAAAAGACTGATCTGATGGAAGAGACTAGGCAGCGCATTATACGTCAACATGCCAGCAGCTGCACGCACGCACACCCCGCGCTCCGGTCAGCTTCCACCGCGCTCCTGCTCCCGAACCGTCGTCATCGCTATACTGTGCTGCAAGCAATCGCCGCCGCCGCCGCCGCCGCCTGACTGCTCACTCCCCATCAACCCTCTCTCTTGATCTCGATCTCGATCTACCACCCCCCGCCCCCCTCTTGATCCCGCGATGTGTTTAGATTGAATCACCCATGAACTCCATCCAACGATCCCCTGCCCCTGTTCTTATTCGATCAATGGATTACCTCTGTCCCAATTTGTGTTGGTACTTTTTGTTTTCAGGGCGAGTTGTATTGGTACAAGGAATAGTCAGCGACATGTGGGGAGGGGCGTGCTGGTATGGAGGAGGCAGCATGGGCCAAAGCCCAAAGCAGCGACGAGCCCCACGATAAGAAAACATGAACTGTTCTCAGCCGTTGATCGTCATGATTAACATAAAATCAACGGATATAAAAGTATGACGTATAGAGAACTATGAAAGCTTCCGTCCTTTAATATTAGGTATAGATATAGATATAGATATAGATATAGAAAGGCAAAGACGATAGAGAACTACAAATAGAAAGATAAGGGGCTCACCAAGGAAGGGAAAGATGCATGTTCGCAGACCCCTCATGTTCATGTCTCTTGTCCTATATCTTTCATGTGTTTTCCTATGTTTCAATTACCTCGATTTTTTTGTTTCCCAAATATTTTTTTATCAGTTAGTGCTATTTACGATATGTTATTTTGTGGCTAGATTGTCCTATAATTTGGGATTGGCTATTTACTAGTAGAAAGAAGTGGAGTGAGGGACAGAGCATGACACTTTTCACGTGAAAGCATGTGAAGGAGTACATGTGTGGCTGTGTGTGTGAGAGAGAGAGACAGTATGTGGGTGGATCTGTAGAGTGTATATGTGTTGTGCTGTGTGACTGTTGTGTTTGCGAGTGAGAGAGTGGGGTGAGATAGATAGAAACAAAGATTTAAGTGGGCCCACATAATGTGTGTTAATATGCATGTGTGTGCAATAGAGTGTAAGAGAACCTCCAGTAGGTGCCCTCTTTTAGAGCACCATAATATGCTTGGAGCAAAATTTGCAACACTTAAAAGTGCTTTTTGGGGCATAAAAAACATCCAAGTCTAATAACTGCTCTAAAATAAGGCAGTGTCGAACATGCAAATAATGTTTTGTAAAGGACATTACAAAGATCATTTTAACATTTTAACATTTAAAAATTGTTACAATTTAACCATAAACATAAAGTTCATCCTACGACTTGATCACCCTAAATAAAAAAAAGATCATTAGTACTTCACGCAGTCTTCGTCGCAAGTAACCATGGCATAGTTCATTCAACATGTCTCAGTTTTGCCCAGATGCAAGTGGGATAACATCTGATTTAGAAAAAGTTAGAACATCTTATAAACCATACATCAGTCGACACATCCCAGCCTACTTGGAGTCATTTATGTCTCATCACACCCCACGAGCCCCTAATTAGCAAAATAAAAATGTATGCAATGGGGTTTCCACGATGCTTACGTCAGCATCGGTGAACGCATAGCTGCAAAAGTTGATTGGCTGCCAGAGATGACGCTAATGGCGTGCCATTGAAGCGAAGTGGAGATGTTTGTGAGTTGGCTGAACTAGACATCAAGCTAAATGTGTGTAACACACGAAGATAGATGTTATCTCAACATTCCAAACAAAAAAATTCTTGCATACCTTATTTGGATAGGTCCACCTACTAATTGGGGTTTACTGGCAGACGCATGAAGAAACACAACATGATCCATTGGTTGCCGAAACACTAGCAAGCTCCTCGCCATTGATGGGGAAGGGACGCCCCTCTCGGCCAACACAAATTGCCCCTCCGGTTGCACCATCGCTCCCGAGGGACCTATCTCTATCTCGGAGGCCTCTGTGTTCCGCTTAATCCATGAGGAGTTTATGATACCTATGGCATCTGACACATCATGTCGCTGTCGTCCTGGTCGCCTCCCAGGACGCTTGACATTGCGGCCCTCTCCCTCCCCACCAAGCGACTGCCCATCCACCGCTCTCTCGCACATGTTGTCCCCATGGACTGCAACACCTTCCTCCTCGATGATACCCGCTTCCTCGAGGCCTGAGCCGTCGATGCCGGGCCGAATCCGCAGACTGTCTCCAACGAACGCTCACTCAACCTCTAAACGATGTACCACGCAGTCAAACGCTTTGATGGCTATCATGGCGCCCGTGAGAGCAAGCAGTGTGGTGACCTCTTCCATCTCATCAGCAACAAGGCGCGGCCCCAGTTTGGGCCAGAGAGCGCCAAGCATGTGCTTGCGCAGCTCTACTATGAGCACCTCCATGACTACGACACGTTGACCAACAGTAGCAGGGCAACTAGAAGAACCACAAAGGGGTCAATCTCGATGATCATGCCTCGTTTTCTATTTAGCGGGGTGAAGGGAAGGACCCGCCTAGTTCTACCAAAGAGATGGATGACGTGGAGGCATCCAGCGTTAAAAGCAGCTAGAGGAGGAGAAATCCAAAAGGTTACATAATGGCTTCTAGTGAGCGCCATGTGAAGAACGATGGCACTGATAACCCTCAACCGTAAGGGATCGAGATAGTCTTCGCGGGTAAGAATAACCCAATTTATTGATTCGACACACGGGGAGCCAAAGAGTATTTATAAGCTTTAACAGTTGAGTTGTCAATTCAACCGCACCTGAAATATACTAACTTGCAACAAAAGATAAGTGGTAACAGTGATATGATAGTGATGATAGTAATAGTAAAAGTAAACAGCAAAAGTAAATAGCAGTAGTGAATGGCAAAAGTAGCAACTAGTGACAAGCAAGGTTTAAAATACTGTAGGCTAGGGAGATGGATGGTTGGGCGCTGCATGGATGAGATAGATTCTAACTTGGGGCACGGCACACGGAAAAGTAATGATCATCTAGGCAAATATCAAACATTAGGCATGTATCCCGTAGGTAGTTGTACGTGCTTGCAATAAGAACTTGCACAACATCTTTTGTCCTACCATCCCGCTACGAACGGGGCCAAAAGGAACTAATGGATATTAAGGTGCTCCTGTCAAAGAGCACCGGAACAAAGCAATGAACTCAATGGATACATGTAATCCTCAAACTACGGACCATCCCCTTTGGTGTCCCAAGCTGTCACTTTTGGGATCGCCGGTTCCGAACCGTAACAGGTGCATACAACTCATAGATAGGATCAAGAACACAAATATATTCATGCAAACACATATGGTTCAGATCTGAAATCATGGCACTCGGGCCCTAAGTGTCAAGCATTAAGAATAACAAGTTGTAGCAAAGATGATAAACACCATACTAGATGATAGGCAACATGCCCCCAACAATCTGACGAACTATTACATGATCTAACTCATCCAATCCCTACCATCCCCTTCGCCTATAGCAGGGGAATTACTCACACATGAAGGGGGAAGTCATGGAGGGATGATGGAGTGGTGATGATGTTGACGATGGCGACGATCTCCCCTCTCCGGAGGCCAAATCAGCCTCCAGATTAGCCCTCCCGAAGAAGAACAGAGGGTGGCGGCGGCTCCGCGACGAAAAACAGCGAAAGAACTTCCGATCTCGGATTTCTGCGTCGGGAGGAAAAATACGGGCTAAAGTAGGGCACCAGGGGGTGTGGGCCCCACCCAGGCGCCCCCCGGCGCGGCCCAGGGGGGGGGGCGCCCACAGGGCGCCTGGGCACCCCTGGCCCCCCTCTCGCCCCACTTATGGTATTTGGTTCCTTCGGGTGCGTGGATTTTCTCTGATTTTTCTTGGATTTTTCTGAGATACTTAAAAATCCGTTTTCCTGCACACAAATAAACCATACAGGCAGCTCTGCTGAAAACAGCGTCAGTCCGGGTTAGTTTAGTCCAAATCATGCAAGAATGAGGTCAAAACAATATCAAAAGTGTTTGGAAAAGTAGATACGTTTGAGACGTATCAACTCCCCCAAGCTTAGCATATTCCTTGTCTTCAAGCAATTATGTTCAACGAACTGGACGCGACAAAGAAAACTTTGACAAACTCTTTTGCTTCATTAGATGTATATAAGCATGTACTACGAAAAGAGTTCAACAAGTATTAAAACAGTACTTATGAGAACAATGCAAGGAGCAATCCTTCTTTCAAGTGACCAGTCACAAATAATTAAGAGTAAATAATATATTACTGAAAATCAAGACAAGATCACATTGCACATAGCTTGAGCATATTAAGGTGGTATCTCGCTAGCCTCCATGAGTGAAGCCAAACATAAATGCAGAGACTCCTCCAGAGTTTTAAAGGAGACTAGAGCTAAGAATTTCAGAATAAATCATATCACAAGTATGCAGAAGACAATGTAATACTTTGGGACAATGCACATTACACTCAGAATGACAATTATGCTCTCCTAGTCAGTGCTTTGAAGAAAGAAGATGAGACTCTCGAACCGTGGCTTTTATTGGCAAAGTTGAAAACCCGTGATCGGAAACAAAAACTAAACATGTACCAGAGCTCTTGGTTTTAAAAACAGAAGTAAATATGTTTTTGAGAGGTGCATATTTCGTCAACGAATGCTAGCAGTTAACTCAATCACTTTTTAAGCTAGACAAGTCTCGAGGAACGGCTCCCGCATGAGGACGATCACATCCTCTTAATCTCCTTTGTTTATCACTGCCAAAGTTTTCTGATTTCTCATGAACAAAGCGTGAAGGAGGGTTTGTTTGTTATATTATCTTTTCGAGCCGGGCGCACTCAATGCCAGTTCCTTTTCATATTAGGGGTTTGCACATTATACATGCAATCCAGGGGTGAAACTTGTCCAACTTAAAGAGATCATGAATTAACTCCTACTTCCTCATGAGCTAAAACATAGGCACAAAAAGAGAAGTGCTTTTGAATAATTTCAAGATGGTACATGAAAGTCTTCGTTAGGAATGGCAGGTAAATACCATGTATAGGAAGGTATAGTGGACTCATATGGCATAACAGGTTTAAAGGTTTTGGATGCACAAGCAGTCATTCCGCTTAGTACGGGTGGAGGTTTAGCAAAAGACTGGGAAGCGACCAACTAGAGAGCAATAACGGTCATAATCATGCAGAGCGACAAGTGATATAACTATTCTAAAACTCAAAGATCATCAAGGCAAAGTAGACTTTTAGTCTTAAACATGTGTAAGCATGTGCCAAGTCATTCCAAAAATTCTCTAAAGGGAAATACCACCTTAGTATACCAGACTATGAACAGTGCAATGCATGTAGATCATTTCAATAACACATTATATACTCTAGTTATTCGAGACTAGCCACAAGGAAAGCATGAACCACTGGAAGAGCATTGTAAACATAGCACTATATCGCTACAAGCTGGTCTCTAGATCATAAGTACAGGCATATGTACAAAAGTAGAAACAATAAGAGTTCATACTGGTCTTCCTTGTTGCTTCCTTTCAGTCGATCTTCGTCATTACTGCTTGTCACTTGCACGATCGAACGTAGGAAATATAATCAAATGCCATCACGGACTCGAGCTGATCTCTGAAAACAAAGCAAACTAAAGAGAGAAAGGAAATCTTTTTGAGTTTTTCAATAGTTGAATAAAAAGCAAAAGAAAGAGAAAATCTTTTTGTTGTTTTGCAAAGAGAGAAAAAAAGAAGAGCGGGCAAAAACTTCGAAAAGATCAAAGTGAATCAAACGGATAATACAATGAAAAAGTGAGAAGGGCACATACTCCCCCAAGCTTAGGCTTTTGGCCTAAGTTGGTAGCAGCTACTGCCCCCAGGAGCCTCCTGCTCCAGGGGTGTGGGTGTGATTCCACGGGTCGTAGAAGGATGCTGGCGCGTACACCGAACTCCTCGGAGTCTCCCACGAGGAAGGTTCCGAGCGCCAAACAGAGGAAGACCCTTCACCAAACTCGGTGGCGGTCTCATCCTGAAAATGTGGTATCTCACCGTGCCTCTCCTCGTCGGGCACAACCCCCTCCATGGGGTTATGGAACTGATGCTGGACCATGAACTCATCGAACTGGACAACATCAAAGGACCATCCGTTCCTGCGAGAAAAATCAAACAAAAGAGGTGCAGGTAGACGGATCTCGCGTTCCGCGATAGTTCCGAAACGCAAGATATAAACAAGGTTATCAAGCTCAGAACCCATGGTAACAAACTTATGCCTTTTCATAGCAGCAAGATCAAAGCTTAAATAAGTAAAAGGAGTATCATCAGGGTGTGGGGTGCCTCCAAGATGCTCTAAGATAAGTGTGGCATAAATGCCACCATATAAGTCCCCCTTGTTACCGTTCATAGCAAGGCGTCGAGCAATTAAGGTACCCAGATTATAATCAGACCTCCCTGAGAGGGCTGCTGCCAGGATAGCGATATCCGGAGCAGAAATGCTGCTCATGTTGTCACGAGCTAACACCCCTCTAGCAATATAATATGCAAAATACCTGAGGTGAGGAAACAAGATACTGGAGATCTTCGACCGATGAATATCCCTCGTACCCATGCTGCAGAGAGAGTTGATGACGGTTTTCAGCTCGGAGGGCTGAGTGGCCATCCTTGCCGTCCTCCCAACGTTTGGCACACCTATTACTTCACAAAAATTCCCAGAGTCATGGTGATAAGATCATTATAAATTTTAAACTCAATAGCACCTGAATCAGGATTATATCTAAAACTGTTAATGAAACCGAAGGTGAGTTTCTGATACTGAGTAACACGGCTCGTGACGAGTCGTGTCAAACCTGCATTAGCACAAAGATTATAAAACTCATCCTTGATTCCCGCAGCTTCCATGAATTCATCACATGGAAATTTCATCGCACGTGCTGGACTTGTGTCTTCCAACAACTCCAGGGGCACATGATCCTCATTATAGCTCACCCTAGCAGTCGATGGTGAAGCTGCGGCTCTAGAGACTCGATCGGAGTGTGCGGGCCTCCTCTTCTCAAGCCATCCTTTTGCCCTTCCTAACAAACTCATTTCTAAAAAATTTTACAATTTACAAAAACGAGGATTAAAACAAAGTGAGCTAAGGCAAACTACTCAACTCACTTGCCCAAGGCATAAACTTGCATCAAAACTTGGAAAATAATCTTCTACACATGCATGCAAGCTCATCTCTACAGCACCAAGAACTACTAAATACTCACAAATGAGGCCACCAATCAAAAATATAATTGGAGGGGTGGAGGAGTCACATACCAGGGAGTATTTGCTCAAAATTTCAGCTCAAATGATGGGCTGTAGAGAGAGATCGAAGAATCGCCTCCAAGAACAGCAAGAACAGCAAGAACAAGACCAGAACTCGGGTTTCTGGAAAAAGAGAGAGAGGAGGGAAGAAGAAGTACCTGGTGGGGGGTCCCGTGGGCCCCAGGCGCCCTGTGGGCGCGGCCAGGGGCTAGGCCGCGCCAGCTGGCCGCCTGGGCCACTGGTGGCCCCCCCTGGGTGGCCCCAGGACTTTCCGGGTCTCTCCCGTTGTGGAAATTTTTAATATAATTTTTCTGGAATTTTTCTGAAAACTTCACCGTTGAAATTTTTTCGAAGTTCAAAAAGCTGCGAAACTCTCTGAAAACTTGAAGCAGTTAGTAGTATTGTGAAGCTTCAAAAACATAGATACTTGGTACAGCAAGTATGACTACACTAAAAACAAATTAAAACATAGCAAGCTCAACTTTTTATCCATATAAAACACGTTCACTAGTAAGGTTGATCAAGTCTTACCAACAAACAAGCGATATATAGAGCAAAAAGCCTCACCTCCTACGAAGTAAGCACTGAACTTTTACCTTGATGGACATTGTCCCTACCATGATAGTTTTGTATTTGTGAGGCACATGTAGTGGACAGTCCCATTCTCCAATTTTCACGGTCTCGATATTCTCTATAGAGTTGAGGGCATGCCTCCTGTCGGTCTTCTTCGGAAAATATACCGTGTTATCTTTATCATTCACATGAAAGGTAACCTTCCCTTTGTTGCAATCAATAATAGCACCTGCGGTGTTAAGGAAAGGTCTACCAAGAATAATGGACATGCTCCCATCCTCGGGCATGTCAAGCACAACAAAATCAGTAAGAATTAAACAATTAGCAACTTCGACTGGAACATCCTCACAAATACCTATCGGAACAGCGGTTGACTTGTCAACCATCTAAAGGGAGATATCTGTAGGAATTAGTTTCTCTAAACAAAGCCTCTCGTAAAGAGAGAGAGGCATAACACTCACTCCCGCTCCAAGATCACATAAAGCAGTTTTGACATAATTATTCTTCATGGAGCAAGGAATGGTGGGTATACCTGGATCACCGAGCTTCTCAGGAATCTTTCCACCGAAAGAATAGTTAGCAAGCATAGTAGATATTGCATCATTAGGAACTTTTCTTTTGTTAGTGACAATATCTTTCATATATTTTGAATAAGGGAGTAACTTAATAGCATCAGTCAAAGGAATTTGAAGAAAAAGAGGTTTAATCCATTCAGAAAACTTATTGTAATGCTCTTCTTCTTTAGATTTGATGGACTTACCTGGAAAGGGCATGGGTTTCTGTACCCATGGTTCTTTCTCCTTCCCATGTTTTCTTGCGATGAAGTCTTCTTTAGTGTACCTCTTACGTTTGTCAGGTGCTTCTTCTTCTCGAACTTCAGGCGGATCATTCTTCTCATTATCATTACCTTCAGGTTCAGCACCGTCTTCGGTCTCAGCATCAGAAATAGATACACTGTTGGGATCAATAGCTGGCTCTTCATCTGCAATAGGATCATTAGAATTGTCAGTCTCTTTATGTTTCTTCTTCTTATTTGGAGAGACAATAATTTCTTCTTCCTGCATTTGAGAATCTTGCTCGATTCTCTTCGGATGTCCCTCTGGATAAAGAGGATCTTGAGTACTAGTTCCTCCTCGGGTATTAATCCCAAAAGCCTGCAATTTATCTTGTTTGGCATTGTTAGCAAGCAAATCTCTTTGCACATTAGAAATTTGATCGAGCTGAGTTTGAACCATATGAAAATGCTTCACAAGACATTGAACATCATTAACTGTTCTATCTAAAACACCAAGCAACTTTTTGATAGCAAGGGAATTATCATGCAACTGACTTTCTATCGTCTCATTAAAATGATTCTGTTTCATAATAAAATTATCAAACTCATCTAAACATTGATCAGGAGGCTTACCATGAGGGATGTCACTTGCGTTGAAATCTAAAAGAGAGTGTACCTCTACCATAGGAGGGTGAGTGGTAGGCTCACACAGCTTCTCAATAGGGGGTAGATTCTTCACGTCTTCAGCTTTAATACCTTTCTCTTTAATAGACTTCTTTGCTTCTCGCATATCCTTGGGGCTTAGAACAAACATGCCCCTCTTCTTTGTTGGTGGAGATGGTTCAGGGACGGACCAATCTTCATGGTTTTTGGCAATCCTGCCCATTAGATCTTCCGCATCGTCCGGTGTTCTTTTCCTGAAAACACAACCAGCACAACTGTCCAAATAGGACCTAGATTCATCAATTAGACCAGCATAGAATATATCAATTAATTCATTCTTAGGAATTTCATGTCCTGGTCTAGCCCGAATCAAACCGCAGTACCTCCCCCAAGCTTTAGGGAGGGACTCATCCTGCAACTGTTTAAAGTTATAAATTCTTTGTAAAGCAGCATGTTGCATGTGAGCAGGAAAGTACTTATCAACAAAAGAGTGAGCTAAGTCCTGAGGACTCTTAATAGAACCGCATGGGAGTGAATCATACCATGCTTTAGCACCTTCCTTCAAGGAGAAAGGAAGAAGCTTGGTCACATAAAAGTAGCGTATCTTTTCATCTATGGTAAACAAGCTACCTAGCTCACCAAGTTTAGTTAAGTGTGCAATAGCATCATCATTTTCTCTGCCATAAAAGGGGTCAGCTTCAACCATAGGTATAAGTGAAAGATCAACAGAGAAATCAAAATCAGGATCATCAATGCATATAGGAGATGTAGCAAACTCAGGATTAGGAACGGTTTTGTTTTTCAAAGAGTGTTTTTCAAATATTTTCTTAATAACTTCAGGGTCAGAGCCAGCAAACTCTGTCAGTTCCCTCCATGGATCTTCATCAAGAATATAGTAATCATCATCAAGGAGCCTCTCTTGGAGTTTACTCAAATCAGGATAATCATAAGTTTCACCAATAGGGTAGCGAGTAACAGGAAGTTCAATTCTATATTTTTCAGCAGCAACAGCAATTTGTTTCTCAAGAGCATAACCAAGCGAACTAATATCATCATCAAAAGTAGTAGAAGCATCATCAAGAGTATCAGACATAGTAACAGATTCAGTAGGAGCATCATGTGGTGGTGGTGAGGCAAACTTACTCATAACAGAAGGTGAATCAAGCGTAGCACTAGTGCTCAGAGCAGTACCTCTTCTTGTAGTAGATAGTAAGATCGGAACCTTGGGGTCTCCTTTCTTACCCATAGTGAATAAAGTGCAGCAGGTAGAATACCTCAAGTAGACTTGTAAATATTGCTATGCTCCCCGGCAACGGCGCCAGAAAACGGTACTTGATAACCCTCAACCGTAAGCGATCGAGATAGTCTTTGCGGGTAAGAATAACCCAATTTATTGATTCGACACACGGGGAGCCAAAGAGTATTTATAAGCTTTAACAGTTGAGTTGTCAATTCAACCGCACCTGAAATATACTAACTTGCAACAAAAGATAAGTGGTAACAGTGATATGATAGTGATGATAGTAATAGTAAAAAGTAAACAGCAAAAGTAAATAGCAATAGTGAATGGCAAAAGTAGCAACTAGTGACAAGCAAGGTTTAAAATACTGTAGGCTAGGGAGATGGATGGTTGGGCGCTGCATGGATGAGATAGATTCTAACTTGGGGCACGGCACACGGAAAAGTAATGATCATCTAGGCAAATATCAAACATTAGGCATGTATCCCGTAGGTAGTTGTACGTGCTTGCAATAAGAACTTGCACAACATCTTTTGTCCTACCATCCCGCTACGAACGGGGCCAAAAGGAACTAATGGATATTAAGGTGCTCCTGTCAAAGAGCACCGGAACAAAGCAATGAACTCAATGGATACATGTAATCCTCAAACTACGGACCATCCCCTTTGGTGTCCCAAGCTGTCACTTTTGGGATCGCCGGTTCCGAACCGTAACAGGTGCATACAACTCATAGATAGGATCAAGAACACAAATATAGTCATGCAAACACATATGGTTCAGATCTGAAATCATGGCACTCGGGCCCTAAGTGTCAAGCATTAAGAATAACAAGTTGTAGCAAAGATGATAAACACCATACTAGATGATAGGCAACATGCCCCCAACAATCTGACGAACTATTACATGATCTAACTCATCCAATCCCTACCATCCCCTTCGCCTACAGCAGGGGAATTACTCACACATGAAGGGGGAAGTCATGGAGTGGTGATGATGTTGACGATGGCGACGATCTCCCCTCTCCGGAGGCCAAATCAGCCTCCAGATTAGCCCTCCCGAAGAAGAACAGAGGGTGGCAGCGGCTCCGCGACGAAAAACAGCGAAAGAACTTCCGATCTCGGATTTCTGCGTCGGGAGGAAAAATACGGGCTAAAGTAGGGCACCAGGGGGTGTGGGCCCCACCCAGGCGCCCCCCCGGCGCGGCCCAGGGGGGGGGGCGCCCACAGGGCGCCTGGGCACCCCTGGCCCCCCTCTGGCCCCACTTCTGGTATTTGGTTCCTTCGGGTGCGTGGATTTTCTCTAATTTTTCTTGGATTTTTCTGAGATACTTAAAAATCCGTTTTCCTGCACACAAATAAACCATACAGGCAGCTCTGCTGAAAACAGCGTCAGTCCGGGTTAGTTTAGTCCAAATCATGCAAGAATGAGGTCAAAACAATATCAAAAGTGTTTGGAAAAGTAGATACGTTTGAGACGTATCAGGCACCGCTGGGAAGAATGCAGCATCTGCTGAAGCTCGGTAGCAGGAAAGGAGATATCTTGACGTAGAGGCTAGCAAAGTCTATTAGGTCTATGAGAAGTGTGATATTGGGTTGCATGGGGATGCCATTACGCGATGCATTTGCTATAATAAAGGGTAGCAAATGTATTGCTTATCACCTCCGCTGGAGAGTGTGCCTCCGGGGAACTTGTACTGCTCAGACTGCATGAATTTTCACGGTGATAGTTTTTTGTTTGCGAGGAGGAGGAAGAACAATCTCCTTGAGACTTTCCAGCAATTTTCCTAGAAGGTGAGATGGATGTGGCTCGAGCAAATGCCTCCTAGCCATGTTCAACTCAAGAAGCAGTTTTGGGAAACTGCGGAGGCCAAGGCATGTGAGCTGACAGTCATGTATGGGAGTGACATGGACACTTCGATTTATGGAAGTGGGTTTCATCGCCTTGGTCATCTGGTTCTACCATCAGTGGATCCAGAGATGTGGAAAAAGTATTGCTCCAGCCCATGGAATATCAACTATTTTCTAAACGTGCTAGGTTTGGTTCTTCGGGCTGTACATGATAAAATTCCTAGTGTAATAGACCGGTGGCTATTCCTACGGATGTTGTTGTCATCAATTTCCTGGCATATTGAGTAACATTGTTTTTATTCAATCAATTATTTACATTGGTTAGCAAATCTTGCCTGAATAACATGTTTGATACGTGTTATCTTTTTTATATTTGCTATCACTGTTTGTGTGTCACATATTTTTATTCTTACTTTTGTGTTATTGATTGTTGATTAGTAGGTCAATAGTTTTTTATGTGAGGTTTGCAAGCAATTCTGTTACATTCTGCATTCATTTTTTGTTAAGTTTATACTCACACGGGGTTATCTTTGTAGGTTCCACTTTCCGATGTTCTCAAATAGATTTCCCACCATCCCGCCGCTGCATCTGGCTCTCATCGTTGCCAGAACCACCACCGTCAGCAGAGGGTGGTACGGGCGGAGATGACCACATCAGTGCACCCCCGGATCACATGCTCCTCTATGTACTCGTGTGGCTTGGTTAAACTCGCAACGCGGCGTGCATCAGAGTCCTCGTACGCTGGTGGCACGGCCTCTGGATCTGCCTCCACGGGCTCACCTTCCGCGATGTCCCTCCAAGCACAGTACAAGAGGCGCTCGCCTGCGTTGCTGGCGATGCAGACGAGCCGTCATAGTCCTCGACATCCGTCTCGCGAGGTGTTGATGATGTAAATGCCAAGAAGTTGTTGCACTATGACATGCGGCTCTTACCAGAGGAGCTCATCTTCATCCTCCCCTGCCTTCTATAAAAAAAGCTAGGATGTCACGTCGGACTCGCCAGGCCTTCCTTTTGTCGCACCACCTCTATTGAGTTGGAAGCGTATTTCCTTTGCATCAGGCCACCGCATAGCCAGCTCATCCCAGTGCTATAGAGGTTGTCTCTCTCCAAAAATATTGTCGACGTCGGCACCTTTCTCAAAACCGCCTAGGGTTGTGTGTGCTTAGGGTCACCTTCCATGGGGAAAGGTCTGGCATGCTCGCGGAGGCCCTCACTGCACTATAAGCGGTTGTGGTTCATGGATTCATAGTGTCCCTCCTAGGCATCAAACTCGACCTTTATAATGGGGGGCATATTAACAAAGGAGCTCAATTTTTCACCCTTCTCCGTGTTGCGGCAAGGGTTTCTCCACAAAAGCTCATCCATTAATAGCTTCAATGAATATTTTACAGTTGAGCTACCATAATTTCCCCACACCACATCGACCAAGATATGGTTGAGTTTCGTCGGCATCACAAAGGTGTTGGAAGATGTATTCTTGGCCCATGAGAAGTTGTCCCTCCAACGGTACAGCCGCACCATCCTCAATCTTACTACCATCATCGACCACTAGCCCAGCGCCCATGTGCTAAAGGTGAACACGAATAGTTCCGCACAAGAGGTTATATTTCGCTCAACGTCATTGCAGGAGCTTGAGATTGGTGTCTATGAAGGGCAATGTGAGGGCATCGACATCAAGACTCCACTGCTTATGCAACTAAAGCTCAGTGTTGATGCCGACGCGGACTTGAGTGTGTCCATCTGGGCAGAAATGGTTGATAAGGTCTCGTATTGGTTTTCATATAAAACGTTGGCTCTTATATTTTGTTTTTGGTCACTTTAGACCCTGAGGGAAGAGACGATAGAGAACACCAAATAGAAAGATAAGGGGCTCACCAAGGAAGGGAAAGATGCATGTTTGTAGGCCCCTCATGTTCATGTGCTATCTTTGCAAATATCTGCTCATGTATGTCTCTTGTTCAACCTATATCTTTCATGTGTTTTCCTATTTCTCAGTTACCTCGTTCTTTTTATTTCTCGAATAATTTTTTATCAGTTGGATGCTATCTAGGATCTGTTCTTTTGTGGCTATATTGTCCTATCTTTCGGGCTTGACGTTTACTAGTAGAGAGAGGTGGAGCGAGGGACAAAGCATGACATGTTTCACATGAAGCATGTGAAAGAGTGCATGTGTGTGTGAGAGAGAGTATGTGGGTGCATCAGTGGAGTGTATCTTTGTTGTGTCATGTACCTGGTGTTTTGCGAGTGAGTGAGTGGGGTGAGATAGATAGAAACAAAGATTTAAGTGGACCCGCATAATGTGTGTTAATATACATGTGTGTGCAATAGAGAGTAAGAGCACCACCGGTAGGCTAAACTAGACATCTAGCTAAATGTGTGTAATGCCCGAAGATAGATGTTATCTCAACATGCCAAACGAAACACTTTTCATGCATACCTTATTTGGATATGTCCACCTAGTACTTTGGGTTTTCTAACACTGCCCTTCATCCCCATCAACCTCTATCCCTCCCTCTCTCTCTATCTCTCTCTATCTCCATCTCGATATCTCTCTCTCTCTCTCTCTCAGTCTAGCCAACACTAATCCCACGAGTTAAAGTCTCGAAGGATTCCTCATCCATTCTTTGTAGGTGTGGTCCTTGATCAAATTTTTGCACGAGTCTACATAGTCTAACGCGCCTTTGGACCAACTAATACATACAGGCATCTTTGCGGAACATCCCCTTTATGTTCCAAGCCAATATTTGTGTATCATGCCAAAAACTGATTAACTTTGATGTTGCCGGTGTACCCCTTGATGGTGGCCTGTATGCTAGGCAAGTCAATTGGAGAGTTCCTCATGAAGCTATGCGTCCTTGATGTCTCAGTCAACGTGGCTTCCGATACTTACAACACATTGTCGAGGCTTAAAAAAAGTGGGAAGTACATTTATTAACAAAAATGTTAGGTACCAAAATTTAAGAGAGTAAAAATGGTATGTACACAAAATTATACCACTAGAGAAAAAGGTAAGTTCACATAAAATAGAGTAGCCTGCCATCTACAAAACACTAATGTTAAAAGACGAAAAAAGTACAAAACATAGCTATGATGTTTAGGGACTACTTTGACGGAGCTTGATTCTTTACAAATTAATAAATACCATGTCTCATTGATTGTATAAATTATAGTGCAAATATTTTAGCCCGAGCAACAAACATCACGAAATCTACGAAAGCAGGAGAGCAACACAAGAATTTATGGTTGGTAGGTTATGTCCTTCTCATGACATATCTGGCCCGTGAAAAGCTCATATGGCTAATGGTATTTTCATTTTTTCCTTAAATATCCTTCGGGAATTTAAGCAAGCATAACAAGCCTAGAGGCCCACGAATCACGGGATGAATTCAGAAAAAGGAGCCTGATCAAGCAACCCACTGAGCTACCACATCATCGCTTTTTCAATACTCCTAGATCGTCGGCCCCTCTAAGGCCATCCTATTATCACCTTCAGCCTTATAGAGGCAACGTGTGTATCTCTTGACTAGAGATCCCAACTTGACATCTTCCGCACATGCACCGATAGTACTGTGACCATGTGGATCAACAATGGTGTGGGGCATGAGCTTTTTCTCCCCACACAACAGCGTGTGGTGCAAGCATTATGGCCTAGGCACCATGGTGTTGAAAGGATTCGTGTTTAACTATGATCGTTTGTGCAGCTTAAGAGCATCAAAAATTTCACCTTCTAGTCACCACAATCATGCTCCATGGCACCAATCAGGGTCAACCGCTTGTTTTCGCGGTTTTTTGTCGCGGTCGCATTGGGCATTGGTTGCCTAGTTCTTCACTTGCCTGATCTGGGTCACTTCTGATCCTCCCAATGTTTTGGGTTTGTGGAGAGGAGGAAGACATGTCTGCATCATACTTTCAAAAGGAGGTGGTTCGGGCAAAGGCCTATTAGACGTGTGCTGGTCGAGAAGCAGTTTCGGTAGATTGTGGATGGCAAGGCAAGGGAGCTCGAGGTCATGTATAAGATTTACATGGAGAGTTTGATTTATGGAAGTGGGTTTCTTCGCCTTAGTAATATAGTTTCACCATCGGTGGATCCAGAGATGTGGCAGAAGTATTGGTCCAACCCATGGAATCTGAACAATTTTCCCAACCTTGCAGGTTTATTTGGACTGTACAGGATAAAATTCCGGGTGTATTGGTTTTGTGGCTCTACCTAGGGTTGTCGTTCTCGTCATTTTGTTGGCATGTTGAGGAACAATGTTTTTATTCAATCAATTATTTACATTGGTAAGCCAATCCTGTCTTATTGATTGTTGATTAGTACGACAATAGTTTTCGTTTTGTTTATTTTAGGGGTGCAAGAAATTTGGTTATGTTCTGCATTCATTTTTTGGTGAAGTTTTGGGCCTAGAGTTGCTCATCTTGAAGTGGCTATCAGACATGTGTTTCGGAGGCGAGCCTAAATGTTGGTATGGGGTACTTGTTGCTGAAGCAAATGCTTTTGAGAGGGTATTTTATGCAAATATTGGTATTTGTATGTTAGGTTCATTCTGGCATGATATTGAGTAGTATGCAAAATCAATTGCATCTGTAGGAACACTTTGGCTTCTGTTCTTTTACATCTCCACAAACATTTGATTTTTTTATTTAGTGGGAGCTGGGAAGTGAAGTTATTCTCTGATTATTACTTGTAACAACTTTCGTTGAACTTTGAGGTACGGCAGAATTAAAAATCTTTCTATATTTGCTATGCAGAAGGTTGAGTGGTTTCTAGGATTTGATTTATACACACACAATTTAACATGGAAGTAAAACTTATAATAGTTATAAATATACTCCCTCTGTAAACCAATATAATAAGTTTTAAATAACAATGTAGTGATCTAAAATGTCTTATAATTTTTTTACAGAGGGAGTACTTTCTAATTTGTTATTACTATGTACCTGTGGAATACTTCCATTTTCATTACATGATTTCGTAGTTTTATTATCTTCCATATCTGGTTGCTTGGAATAATGTCGGTGTATTTCTGACATGTATGTTGATTAGCTTATGGGTATGGGCATAGTTACTTGCTTTTTCGTATGTTTTTAAAATGAACCAAAATTGCCCTTCGCAAAATTTTATGTTTAGTTAATCCCATTCTGGTTCGGCAACATTTGACACTTTATGTGTAAGTTGAGTATTTGACATTTTGAACTCCTAAAGGTTATTCACAATGCTTTACCTAGTCTGTTCGATGCGCAACTCAACCTACTCTTTCACCTGGTCATAATGCTAAATCTGTCGGTTTTACGAGCAAACAATGTTCCTGTTTAAAGTATCATGCAAGTTAGTACAGGCTTCTTTTGCAGCAACATGAGGGTATCATCTCTAGTTACATATGTACTCGCATGCTACTTTTATGACATCTCCTAGTTCTGGAATTTTAATGTGAGCTAGCAAAGTGGCCCGCTCTTCGTGCGGGCTAGTATTTATTATAGTTAGATTCAAATTATTTCATATTTGCCAGATTTTTAGGTTGGTTCTGAAGTTGTGATTTTAAGGTTATAACGCCTTTAATGTTTCAGAGAAATATCTTGAGGCTATGATGTCACTCTTTTTTTACTGCTACGTGCTCTTCACCACTGGTTTACCTAATCCAGCTGCAATGATGTGTACATGGTGGGCGGTTGGCTTGAGAATACTGTCAAGGCGTATTATAGATTCTTATTTTAGTATATAGTGTTTGCTCAAGAAGTGTCATATGTAGCAAATTTGCATCAATATGGGTGATCTTTAACGATTATATATTTCCTGTTCATATTCCCATGAAGTATATGTTAGCATGGATTTATTTAAAAGAGGTTTGCATCACCAAAACTTACATAATTTACGATAAATGTACGTATATGCACTATACTATTTTCCTTCGATGATGTACACTAATCGTACGTTTCTTTTATAATTCATACATGGATTTTTAAAATTCATAGCTGATTGTTTATGTTGTTTGTAGTAACATAATTTTTTTAGTACTTGAATGATTAGTTCGGCTTTTTGCCCTATAGGCTCATGTGGATACACACGGGCATCTCTCACACCTTCACACAGACAATGGTGTTGCCTGATCTCCTATGCCCCATTTCTCATTTCCTTTATTTCTCTGTTGATTCTCGGGTTGATGTCATCGGCTGATGTCCAACTACTTATAGAGAAAAGACACCCTCCTTTTCTCCATTGGCTCCCAGATAAATGCCACTGGCTAATGTTCAGCTATGCAACGAGCAATGTTGGTGCCGTTGCTGATTCGTTCTGCATGGATCTCATCTTCTGTAGCCAACTTGGATCCAGGCCGAGTTCATCCTGAAGAAGTAGATCTGGAATTGATCAATTGAACATAGTTTTTTCTTTCTACAAAACGAGATTTTGATTAGATACAGGTAGCGCTAGTCTTGAGACTGATTACGACGGCTGCTATGTGATGTTGATATTGGGGACGACAGTTGCGTGTGTTTTTATTTTCTATGGGGCGGGAGCTAAGATCCTTATTCTAGGATTGAGGCACACGTATAGGCCAAAGATGGCTGCATTTCTTTGCTTCTTGAGATCGAGCCGTCTTAGATCTAACAAATTATTTATGTCTTTCATGTTACGGGTCCACCAAATCAACGACCGGATGTTTCTAATTATTGTGGTAATTTCTAACTTATTTATAATTTTTTTATTAACCCGTCAAGCACTTTTTTTACATATAATAGATTATGGTTTCTAACATGTGGTACATCTGGTACATAAATTGTTTGTTGCTATCTTTCATAAGGAGCCTGGGAACTTTGTGATTACTCCATAGTGATTTTTTTCTTTTGGGTATGATGTTAGTTCAGATTTGAGAAGTATCAGTCAATTCAGATTTGAATTGTGCCGAGGCTGTAAATTTTGCTCCTGCTGATATTTTAGGTGCACTGTATTTGATGTATTATGAGGCACCTATTTTGTCCAATGAAGAGCTTTTGTGTGTGCTTGCAAAGGTTAGAGAATACCTATTACTTTCAAACGATATCATGTGAAGAAAATATACGTGCAAACATAAACCTAGATGTTATATGACTATCCTAACTTCCTTTAGGCAGATATTCAAAGCAGAGCAATCTTTGTTGTTCATCTGCCATAAAATATTTTTGTAGCTTCTCATATTTCTTTTCGTGTCAGAACAATATCTAAGAAATCGTATAATATTCTTGTGCTTCGCCTTCATGAAACACTCAATCTCTCCTAGAAATTTTTCCTCGTGCATGTACGTATTGAACAGTCTATCCTAGAAAACCTTTTGTTTTTGGAAGGTCTTAGTTGGATGAGGCAAGTCATGATAAGCAAATAATGAGTGGTAAGACCAATGAAAGAAACACATATCATCTTTGACTGAAAAAGTGGATAAACCACATGAATCATGAATGAACACCTCACCTCAGGGGATGAGCATGACACACGTGGATAAACCACATGAATCATGAATGAAACCCTCACCTTAGGGGATGAGCATGGCACACGACATACCATGGCCCGTTTAGCCGCATGATAGGTCGTGCAGACGTGGTCATTGGGCCAGCCAGCAAAGAAACAGACCGTTTGGCCAGATATAGGACTTAGTTGGATGAGGCAAGTGATGGTAAGCAAATAATGGATGGTAGCACCAAGAAAGAAACCAATATAATCATTGACTGAAAAGTGTATATACCACATGAATCATTAATGAAGGCCGCATATCGTTGTATGAGCACGACACACAACGTAACATCGCATGTTTAGCCATGTGTGTTGTCGTGGATGTCAGGTGATTGGGCCAGCCCAGAAAAATGGCATGTTTGCCAACTATGGTTTTTCCTTTCCAACTTTAGCGGCAGACCCATGAACAAACACAAGAAGGCCCGATCCATTGCTCGCTCAAACCCTAGCTAGCTCATCATCATCGATGGGGAAGGGACGCCCCCTCCCGACCAACACAAATTGCCCCTTCGGCTGCATCTTCGCTCCTAAGGGACATGCCTCTGTCTTGGAGGCCCTCGTGTTCTGTTCAATCTATGAGGAGTTTACGAGACCTACAGCAACTGACTCATCATGTCGCTCTCATCCTACTCACCTCCCAGGACACTTGACACTGTGACCCTCTCCCTCCCCACCAAGCGACAACCCATCCACCTCTTTCTCGCATGTGTTGTCCCCGCCGACCGCGACACCTTCCTCCTCGACTACACCCGCTTCCTCGAGGCCAGGGTTACCGACGCTGGGCCTAAGCGGCAGGTCCGATGGAGGAGTGTCCCCCCCTCCCCAAGCCACAAGATGTCTCCAATAGACGCTCGACCTCTACCATATGTACCATGTTGTCCAATGCTTCGGCAACTATCATGGCGCCTGCGAGAGTAAGCGGTGGCATGACCTCTTCCATCTCATCGCCGACAAGGCGCAGCCCAGTATGTACCCGAGTGCGCCTAGTGTGCTTACGTGGCTCTATTATGAGCACCACTAGGACTACGACAAGTTCACCAACAATAGATCAACGTCGCAGGGCAACATGAACAAGAGGAAGAACCACAAAGGGGTCAATCCAGAAGATCATCCCTCTGTTTCTATTTCGCGGGGTGAAGGGAGGAACATGCCTGGTTCTGTCAAAGAGATGGATGATGTGGAGGCTTCCGGCGCTAAAAGCAGCTGGAAGAGGAGAAATCAAAAAGGCAATAGAATGGCTTCTAGTGAGCGCCATACTAATAACAATAGCACCGCTCGGAAGAATGCATCATCTGCTAGAATCCAGTAGCTAAAAATGAGAAAGCTTGATGTGGAGGCTAGCAAAGTCGATCGGGTCTCCGAGAAGTGTGATATTGGGTTGCATGGGGATGCAATACTGTGATGCATTCGCTACAATAAAGGGTAGCAAATGTATTGCTTATCACCTCCACTCGAGAGTGTGCCTCCAGGGAACTAGTACTACTCGGACTGCATGAGCGTTCACATTGATTGTTTTGGGTTTGTGGAGAGGATGAAGAACTATGTCCTTGATACTTTCTAGCGATTTGATGAGAAGATGAGAAGGATGTAGTTCGAACCTAGGCCTCCTAGCCATGTTCAAGTCAAAGAGCTGTTTTGGGAAATTGTGGAAGGCAAGGCAGGGGAGCTAAAGGTCATGGATGGGATTGACATGGACATTTCGATTTATGGAAGTGGGTTTCCTCGCCTTGGTCATCTGGTTCTACCATCAGTAGATCCAGAGATGTGGCAGAAGTATTGCTCCAGCCCATGGAATCTGAGCTATTTTCTCAACCTGCTAGGTTTGGTTCTTCGTGTTGTACATGCTAAAATTCCTAGTTTAATGGTCCCGTGGCTATACCTACGAATGTTGTTCTCACCATTTTGCTGGCATATTGCAGAACATTGTTTTTAATCAATCAATTATTTACATTCGTACAAAAATCCTGCCTGAATAACATGCTGGATATGTGTTACCTTATTTATATTTGATATGACAATTTGTGTGTGGCACATTTTTATTCTTAATTTTGTGTAATTGATTCTTGATTAGTAGGTCAATAGGTTTTTTTATGTTAGGGTTGCAAGCAATCTTGTAACGTTGTGCATTCATTTTTTGTTAAGTTTATATTCACGCGAGGTTACCTTTGTAGGTTGCAATTTCGCCACTCCCAAATAGAGTTCTCGCAGGGTAACAACAATAGATCGAGGTCGCAGGTCAAAAGGAAGAAGAGGAAGAACCACAAAGGGGTCGATCCAAACGATCATCACTCGGTTTCTATTTAGCAGGGTGAAGGGAGGAACCTGCCTGGTTCTGTTAAAGAGATGGACAATGTGGAGGCTTCCGGCATTAAAAGCCGCTGGAAGAGGAGAAATAAAAAAGGTGACAGCATGGCTTCTAATGAATGTCATGCTAACAACGATGGCACCGCTGGGAAGAATGGAGCATCTACTAGAATTTGGTAGCTGAAAAGGAGAAAGCATGATGTAGAGGCTAGCAAAGTCGATCAAGTCTATGAGAACTGCGATAGTGAGTTTCATGGGGATACCATACTATGATGCATTCACTACAACAAAGGGTAGCAAATGTATAGCTTATCACCTCCGCTCGAGAATGTGCCTGCAGGGAACTGGTACTGCTCGGAGTGCATGAACTTTCACAATGATTGTTTTGGGTTTGTGGAGAGTTGGAAGAACAATCTCCTCCATAATTTCAAGCGATTTGATGAGAAGGTGAGAAGGGTGTGGCTCAAGCATAGGCCTCCAAGCCATGTTCAAGTTAAGAAGAAGTTTTGGGAAATTATGGAGGGCAAGTCAGGGGAGCTTATGGTCGTGTATGGGAGTGACATGGACACTTCGTTTTATGGAAGTGGATTCGATCTCCTTGGTCATCTGGTTCTACCATCAGTGGTTCCAGAGATGTGGAAAAATTATTGCTCCAGCACATGGAACCTCGGCTATTTTCAAAACCTGCCAGGTTCGGTTCATCGAGTTGTAGATGATAAAATTCCTAGTGTAATAGTCCCATGGCTATGCCTACGGATGGTGTTGTCATCATTTTCCTGGCATATTGAAGAACTTTGTTTTTATTCAATCAATTATTTACATTGGTAAGAAAATCCCACCTGAATAACATGTTGGATACGTGTTACTTTATTTACATTTTCTATCACTGTTTGTGTGTCACACATTTTTTTCTTACTTTTGTGTTATTGATTGTTGATTAGTAGGTCAATAGGTTTTTTATGTGAGGGTTGCAAGCAATCTTGTTACGTTTTGCATTCATTTTTTGTTAAGTTTATATTCACGCAGGGTTACCTTTGTAGGTGCCAATTTACACCGCTCCCAAACAGAGTTCTTGCCATCCCGCAGCCACAGCTGGCTCTCATCGCTGCCCGAACCACCACCATTAGCAAAGGGTGGTACGGCCGTTGAGAACAACATCAGCGCACTCCCGGATGACATGCTCCTCTAGGTCCTCGCGTGTCTGGGATGCACCCGTGTTGCTGCGTGCATTGGCGTCCTCGCACGCTGGTGGCACAGCCTCTCGATCCGCCTCCTCGGGCTCACATTCCCCAATATCCCACCAAGCATGGTACAAGAGGCGCTTGCCCGCGTCGCTGGCGATGCAAATGAGCCCGTCAGAGTCCTCAAGATCCGTCTCGCGAGGTGTGGGCTACTGGAGGGGGCAAAGTGTGACGACGTTAATGCCAAGAAGTTGTTGCACTATGCCATGCGGCTCTTACTACAGGAGCTCATCTTCATCCTCCGCCAGCCTTCGATAAAAAAGCCAAGACATCACATCGGACTCGCCATGTCTTCCTTATGTCGTGCCACCTCTATCGAGCTGGACACGTATGTCCTTTACATCAGGCCAATGGGTAGCCAGCTCATCCCAGTGCTCTAGAGGTTGTCTCTCTCCAAAAATATTGTTGACGTCGGCACCTTGCTCAAGAACTTCCTATGGTTGGGCATGCTCAGGGTCACCTGCCATGGGGTTAGGTCTGGCATCCTCGAAGAGGTGCTCACCTGCGTTGCTGGCCCACGAATCATGGGTTGAATTCAGGAAAATCGGGCCCAACCAACCAACCCACTGATCTACCACATCATCAATTTTTCAGCTACTCCTAGATCGTCAGCCCTTCCGAGGCCATCCTATTATCATCTTCAGCCTTGTAGAGGTTGCCTGCATCGCTTTCATCTTCCAGCCACGCATGTGTCCCTTGGATAGAGATCTCTACTTGACATCCTCCTCACTGATAGTATAGTGACCATGTGGATCAACAATGGGGTGGGGCATGAGCTTTTGCTCCCCACACCATGGCGTGTGGTGCAAGCATACTAGCCTAGGAACCATTTTGTTGAAAGGATTCATGTTTAACTATGATTGTTTATGCAGCGTCAGAGCATCGACAATTTCACCTTCTAGTCACTGCAGTCATGCTTCATGGCACCAATCATGGTCAACCGTTTGTTTTTGCGGTTTTCTATCGCGGTCGCAATGGGCATTGGTTGTACAGTTATTCACTTGCCTGATCTGGGTCACTTCTGATCCTCCCAATGTTTTGGGTTTGTGGAGAGGAGGAAGACCTGTCTCCATGATACTTTCAGAATGAGGTGGTTCGAGCAAAGGACTCTTAGTTGTGTGCTGGTTGAGAAGCCGTTTCTGTAGATTGTGGACGGCGAGGTAGGGGAGGTGCAGTTCATGTATTGGAGTGACATGGACACTTCAATTTATGGAAGTGGTTTCTTCTCCTTCGTGATTTAGTTCCACCATTGGTGGATCCAGAGATGTGGCAGAAGTATTAGCCAACCTATGGAATCTGAAAACTATTCCCAACCTGCCAAGTTTAGTTCGGACAGTACATGATAAAATTCCTGGTGTAGTGTCTATGTGGCTCTACCTAGGGATGTTGTTCTCGTCATTTTGTTGTCATGTTGAGGAACAGTGTTTTTATTCAATCAATTATTTTCATTGGTAAGCAAATCTTTCCCGAATATCATGTTGGGTAGGTGTTACCTTTTTTATCTTTTCTATCACAGTTTGTGTATCACACATTTTTATTCTTACTTTTGTCTTATTGATTGTTAATTAGTACGACAATAGTTTTATTTTTGTTTATGTGAGGGGTGCAAGAAATTTTGTTACGTTTTGCATTCATTTTTTGTTATGTTTTGGGCCTAGAGTTGTTCATCTTGAAGTGGCTATCAGACATGTGTTTTGGGGTGATCCTAAATGTTGGTATGGGGTACCTGTTGCTGAAGCAAATGCATTTGAGCGGTTATTTTATGCAAATATTGGTATTTGTATGTTAGGTTCATTTAAACGTGATATGGAGTAGTATGCAAATTCAGTTGCATTTATAGGAACACATTGGTTTCTGTTCATTTACATCTCCACAAACATTTGATTTTTTCATTTGGTAGAAGCTAGGAAGTGAAGTTATTCTCTTATTACAACTTGCAACCACTTTCATTTTACTTTGAGCTACGACGGAATTACAAATCTTTCTATATTTGATACTCAGAAGGTTGAGTGGTTACTCGGATTTGATTTATGCACACACAATTTAACATGGAAGTTGAACTTATAATAGTTATAAATATAGTCCCTCTGTAAACAAATCTAAGAATTTTTAAATCACAAAGTAGTGATCTAAAACGTCTTATATTTTTTTACAGAGGGAGCACTTTCTACTTTATTATTTCTATGCACTTGTGGGATACTTCCATTTTCATTACATGATTCTGTAGTTTGATTATCTTGCATATCTGGTTGCTTGGAACAATAGCGGTGCATTTATAACATGTATGTAGATTAGCTTATGGGTATAGACATAGTTCTTTCTTTTTTGTATGTTTTTAAAATGAACCAAAATTATGGATTACATTGAAGCAATATTATGTGAAGAAAATATATGTGGAAACATAAACCCTAGCCGTTATACGACCATCATGACTTCCTTTAGGTGGATATTGAAAATAGAGCAATCTTTTTTGTTCATCTGCCATTAAACATTTCCGTAACTTCTCATATTTCCTTTCGTTTCAGAAACAATATCCAAGAAATCGTACAATATACTTGTGCTTCGCCTTCATGAGATACTCGATCTCCCCTAGAAATTTTTCCTCGTGCATGTATGTATTGAACAGTTTGTCCTAGAAAATTTCCTATTATGGGAAGGTCTTAGTTGGATGATTCAAGTCATGATAAGTAAATAATGAGTGGTAAGACCAATGAAAGAAACACATATCATCTTTGACAGATAAGTGGATAAACCACATGAATCATGAATGAACACCTCGCCTCAGGGGATGACCATGGAACACGACATACCATGGCCCGTTTAGCCACATGCTAGGTCGGGCAGACGTGGTCATCAGGCAGCATGCAAAAAGCGGACTGTTTGGCCAGCTGTAGGTCTTAGTTGAATGAGGCAAGTCATTGAGCAAATAATGGGTTGTAAGACTAAGAAAGAAACCAATATCATCATTGACTGAAAAGTGTATATACCACATGAATCATGAAGGAAGGCCGCATATCGTGGTATGAGCATGACACACAACGTAACATGGCACGTTTAGCCATGTGTTATGCCGGGGACGTGTGGTGATTGGGCCAGCCCGAAAAATGGCCCGTTTGGCAACTATATTTCTTCCTTTCCAAGTTTAGTGGCAGGCCCATGAAAAAACACAAGATGGCCCGATCCATTGCTCGTTGAAACCCTAGCTAGCTCCTCACTATCGATGGGGAAGGGACGCCCCCTCTCGGCCATCAAAAATTGCCCCTCCGGATGCACCTTCGCCCCAAGGGACTTGCCTCTGTCTCGGACGCCCCCGTGTTCCGCTCAATGTATAAGGAGTTTACGAGACTTACGGCATGTGACTTATCATGTCGCTGTCGTCCTGCTCACCTCCCGGGACACTTGACATCGCGGACCTCTCCCACCCCACCAACCGGCAGCCCATTAACCGCTTTCTTGCGCGTGTTGTCCCCACTGACCGCAACACATTCCTCCTCGACTACACCCACATCCTCGAGACCAGGGCCTTCGATAACAAGCCGAAGCGGTAGGTCCGCTAGAGGAGCGTCCCCGCCCCCAGCCGCAGGCTTTCTCGGTCGGACGCTCGAACTCTACCGAATGTACCACACCGTCAAATGCTTCGGCGGCTATGATGGCGCCTATGAGATCAAGCGGTGGGATGACCTCTTCCATCTCATTGGCGACAAGGCGCAGCCCTGATATGTTCCCGAGTGCGCCAAGCTTGTTCTTATGCAGCTCTACTATGTGCACCTCTACGACTACGGCAAGTTCACCAACAATAGATCGACGTCGCAGGACAACAGGAAGAAGAGGAAGAACCACAAAGGGGTCGATCTAGACGATCATCCCTCTGTCTCTATTTAACGGGGTGAAGGGAGGAACCTGCCTGGCTCTGTCAAAGAGATGGATGATGTGGAGGCTTCCAGCGTTAAATGCAGTTGGAATAGGAGAAATAAAAAAGGTGACAGAATGGCTTCTAGTGAATGCCATGCTAACGATGATAGAACCGCTGGGAAGAATGGATCATCTGCTGGAATTTGGTAGCTGAAAAGGTGAAAGCCTGATGTAGAGGCTAGCAAAGTCAATCGGGTCTGTGAGAAGACTGATAGTGAGTTGCTTGGCAATACCTGACTGCGATGCATTTGCTACCACAAAGGGTAGCAAATGTATAGCTTACCACCTCCGCTCGAGAGTGTGCCGCCACGGAACTGGTACTACTCGGACTGGATGAAATTTCACAGTGATTGCTTTGGGTTTGTGGAGAGTTGGAAGAACACTCTCCTCCATACTTTTGAGCAATTGGATGAGAAGGTAAGAAGGATGTGGTTCGAGCATAGGCCTCCTAGCTATGCTCAGGTCAAGAAGCAGTTTCGGGAAATTGTGGAGGGCAAGGCAGGGGAGCTACGGTCATGTATGGGAGTGATATGGACACTTCAATTTTTGGAAGTGGGTTCGATCGCCTTGGTTATCTGGTTCTACCATCAGAGGATCCAGTGATGTGTAAATAGTATTGCTCCAGCCCATGAAATCTCAGCTATTTTCTAATCCTGCCATGTTCAGTTCTTCGGGATGTATATGATAAAATTCCTAGTGTAATGGGCCTAGGGCTATACCTACGGATGTTGTTGTCATCATTTACTGGCATATTGAGGAACATTGTTTTTATTCAATCCATTTTTTAAATTGATAAGAAAATCCTGCATGAATAACATGTTGGACATGTGTTACATTATTTATATTTGCTATCACAGTTTGTGTGTCACACATTTTTTTTCTTACTTTTGTGTTATTGATTGTTTATTAGTAGGTCAATAGGTTTTTTATGTGAGGGTTGCAAGCAATCTTGTTACGCTATGCATTCATTTTTTGTTAAGTTTATACTCACACGGGGTTACCTTGGTAGGTTCCAATTTCCACAACTCCCAAATAGAGTTCCCGCCATCCCATAGCTGCATATGGCTCTCATCGCTGCCCGAACCACCACTGTCAGCAGAGGGTGGTACAGGCGAAGATGACCACATAAGCGCACTCCCAGATGACATGCTCCTCTAGGTCATCGTGTGTCTGGGCTGCACCCGTGTCGCTTGCTTCATCGGCGTTCTCGTGCGCTGGTGGCACGGCCGCTCGATCTGCGTACTCGGTATCACCTTCTGCGACCTTCCGGCAAGCATGGTACAAGAGGCGCTGGCCAGCGTCGCTGGCGATGCAGACGGTCCTGTCATATTCCTCAGCATCCGTGTTGCGAGGTGTGGGCTATCGGAGGTGGCAAAGTGTGATGACGTCAATGTCATGAAGTTGTTGCACTATGCCATGCGTCTCTTACCAGTCGAGCTCGTCTTCATCCTCCCCCAACCTTCGATAAAAAAAGCCAGGACGTCGCGTAAGACTCACCATGCCTTCCTTACGCCACGCCACATCTATCAGGCCACCAGATAGCTAGCTCATCCTAGTGCTGTAGAGGTTGTCTCTCTCCAGATATATTGTCGACGCGGGCACCTTGCTCATGAACTGCCTAGGGTGGCGCGTGCTCAGGGTCACCTTCCTTGGGGTCAGGTTTAGCATGCTCGAAGAGGCTCTTGCTGCACTAGAAGCTACTGTGGCGCTTGGATTCATAGTGTCCCTCCTAGGCATCGAACTCGACCTTTATAATGGAGGGCATATTGCCAAAGGAGCTCAATTTTTCTCCCTTCCCCGTATTGCAGCAAGGGTTTCTCCACAAAAGCTCATCCCTTAACAGGTTCAATGAATATTTTATAATTGAGCTACCATGCTTTCCCCACACCACGTCGACCAAGATATGGTTGTGCTTCGTCTACACCACAAAGGTGTTGGAAGATAGTTCCGCACGAGAGATTATAGTCCGCTCAATGTCGTTGCAGGAGCTTGAGCTTCGTGTCTATGACAGGCAATGTAAGGGCATCGTCGTCGAGACTCCACTGCTTATGCAACTAAAGCTCTGTGTTGATGCCAACTCGGACCTGACCGTGTCCATCTTGGCACCAATGGTGGATAAGGTCTTGTATTGGTTTTCATATAAAAATTTGTCACTTATATTCCGTTTTTGGTCACTTTATACCCTAAGGGCAAAGACGATAGAGAACTACAAATAGAAAGATAATTGGCCCACCAAGGAAGGGAAAGATGCATTTTCGTAGACCCCTCATGTTCATGTCCTGTCTTTGCAAATATATGCTCAGGTATGTTTCTTGTCCTATATCTTTCACGTGTTTTCCTATTTTACAATTACCTCGATTTTTTTCTTTCCCAAATACTTTTTAACAGTTGGACGCTATTTACGATATGTTATTTTGTGGCTAGATTGTTCTATATTTTGGGCTTGGCCATTTACTAGTAGAAAGAAGTGGAGTGAGGGACAGAGCATGACACTTTTCACGTTAAAGCATGTAAAGGAGTGCATGTGTGTCTGTGTGTGTGAGAGAGAAAGAGTATGTTGGTGGATCAGTGGAGTGTATCTGTGTTGTGTTGTGTGACTGGTGTCTTTGCGAGTGAGAGAGTGGGGTGAGATCGAAACAAAGATTTAAGTGGGCCCACATAATGTGTGTTAATATGCATGTGTGTGCAATAGAGTGTAAGAGAACCTCCAGTAGGTGCCCTCTTTTAGAGTACCATAATTTGCTTGGAGCAAAATTTGAAACACTTAAAAGTGCTTTTTGGGGCATAAAAAACATCCAAGTCTAATAACAGCCCTAAAATAGGTAGTGTCGAACATGCAAACAATATTTTGTAAAGGACATTACAAAGATCATTTTAACATTTAAACATCAAAACATTGATACAGTTTAACCGTAAACATAAAGTTCATCCTACGACTTGATCACCCTAAATAAAAAAAGACCATTACTACTTCACGCAGTCTTCGTCGCAAGTAACCATGGCATAGTTCATTCATCTTATAAACCATACATAGAGTGACAGATCCCAGCCTACTTTGAGTCGTTTATATCTCATCACACCCCACGAACCCCTAATTAGCAAAATAAAAATGTATGAAAATGGAGTTTCCACAATGCTTACGCCGGCATCGGTGAGCGCATAGCTGCAAAAGTTGATTGGCTGCCAGAGACAACGCTAATGGTGTGCCATTGAAGTGAAATGGAGATGTTTGTGAGTTGGCTGAACTATACATCAAGCTAAATGTGTGTAACGAACGAAGATAGATGTTATCTCAACATGCCAAACTAAAAACAATTCTTTAATACCTTTTTGGATAGGTACACCTACTAATTGGGGTTTACTAGCAGGACAATGAAGAAACACGGCATGATCCATTGGATGCCAATACCCTAGCAAGCTCTTCACCATTGATGGGGAAGGGACTCCCCCTCCCGGCCAACACAAATTTCCCCTCCGGCTGCACCATCACCCCCGAGGGACCTAACTCTGTCTCGGAGGCCCCTGTGTTCCACTCAATCCATGAGGAGTTTACGATACCTATGGCACCTGACACGTCATGTCGTTGTTGCCCTGGTCGCCTCCCAGGACGCTTGACATCGCGGCCCTCTCCCTCCCCACCAAGCGGTAGCCCATCCACCAGTCTCTCGCACGTGTTTTCCCCACGGATCGCAAAACCTTCCTCCTCGATGACACATGCTTCCTCGAGGCCAGGGCCGTCAATGCAGGGCCGAACCAGCAGACTGTCTCCAACGAACGCTCACTCAACCTCTAAACCATGTACCACGTCGTCAAACGCTTCGACGGCTATGATGGCGCGTGTGAGAGCAAGCAGTTTGATGACCTCTTCCATCTCATCAGCGACAAGGCGCAGCCCCAGTATGTGCCAGAGTGTGCCAAGCATGTGCTTGCACAGCTCTACTATGAGCACCTCTATGACTACGACAAGTTCACCAACAATAGATCAACATCATAGGGCCACTGGAAGAACCACAAAGGGGTCGATCCACACGATCATGCCACATTTTCTATTTAGCGGGGTGAAGGGAGGGACCCGCCTAGTTCTGCCAAAGAGATGGATGATGTGGAGGCTTCTAGCATTAAAAGCAGCTAGATGAGGAGAAATCAGAAAGGTGACATAATGGCTTCTTGTGAGTGCCATGCGAAGAATGATGGCACCGCTGGGAAGAATGCAGCATCTGCTGAAGCTTGGTAGCTGGAAAGGAGAAATCTTGATGTAGAGGCTAGCAAAGTCGATCAGGTTTGTGAGAAGTGTGATATTGGGTTGCATGGGGATGCCATAACTCGATGCATTCGCTACAATAAAGGGTAGCAAATGTATTGCTTGTCACGTCTTCTCGAGAGTGTGCCTCCAGGGAACTGGTACTGCTCAGACTGCATGAACTTTCACAGTGATTGTTTTGGGTTAGTGGGGAGGAGGAAGAAAAATCTCCTTGATACTTTCCAGCAATTTGATTAGAAGGTGAGATGGATGTGGCTCAAGCAAATGCCTCCTAGCCATGTTCAACACAAGAATCAGTTTTGGGGAATTGCGGAGGCCAATGCATGGGAGCTCGCGGTCATGTATGGGAGTGACATGGACACTTCGATTTATGGAAGTGGGTTTGATCACCTTGGTCATCTGGTTCTACCATCAGTGGATCCAGAGATGTGGTAAAAGTATTGCTCCAGCCCATGGAATGTCATCTATTTTCTAAACCTACCAGGTTTGGTTCTTCGGGCTGTACATGATAAAATTCCTAGTGTAACAGTCCGGTGGCTATACCTACGGATGTTGTTGTAATCGATTTCCTCGAATATTGAGGAATATTGTTTTTATTCAATCAATTATTTACATTGTAAGCAAATCTTGCCTCAATAACATGTTTGATACGTGTTACCTTTTTTATATTTGCTATCACTATTTGTGTGTCACATATTTTTATTCTTACTTTTGTGTTATTGACTGTTGATTAGTAGGTCAATAGTTTTTTAGGTGAGGGTTGCAAGCAATTTTGTTACATTCTGCAGTCATTTTTTGTTAAGTTCATACTCACACAGGGTTATCTTTGTAGGTTCCAATTTCCGATGTTCTCAAATAGATTCCCCGCCATCCCACCGCCGCATCTAGCTCTCATCGTTGCCAGAACCACCACCGTCAACAGAGGGTGGTATGGGCGGAGATGACCACATCAGCGCACCCCCGGATGACATGCTCCTCTATGTCCTCGTGTGTCATTGCTAAAATCGCATCGCGGTGTGCATCAGCGTCCTCGAGCGCTGGCGGCACGGCCTTCGGATCCTCCTCCTCGGGCTCACCTTCCGCGATGTCCTTGCCTGCACGGTACAAGAGGCGCTCTCCCGCATCGCTGGCGATGCAGACGAGCCCGTCATAGTCCTCGACGTCCGTCTCGCGAGGTTTTGATGATGTCAATGCCAAGAGGTTGTTGCACTATGACATGCGGCTCTTACCAGAGGAGCTCATCTTCATCCTCCCATGCCTTCTAAAAAAGAGCCAGGACGTCGTGTCAGACTCGCCAGGCCTTCCTCACGCCGCGCCACCTCAATCGAGTTGGACACGTATTCCCTTTGCATCAGGACACCGGATAGCCATCTCATCCTAGTGCTCTAGAGGTTGTCTCTCTCCAAAAATATTGTAGACGTTGGCACCTTTCACAAAACCGCCTAGGGTTATGCATGCTCAGCGACACCTTCCATGCAGAAAGGTCTGGCATGCTCGGAGAGGCGCTCATCGCAGTAGAAGCGGTTGTGGTTCTTGGATTCATAGTGTCCCTCCTAGGCATCAAACTTGACCTTTATAATGAACGACACATTAACAAAGGAGCTCAATTTTTCTCCCTTCTCCGTGTTGAGGCAAGGGTTTCTCCACCAAAGCTCAGCCCTTAACAGCTTCAATGAATATTTTATAGTTGAGCTACCATAATTTCCCCACACCACATCGACCAAGATATGGTTGTGTTTCGTCTGCATCACAAAGGCGCTGGAAGATGTATTCTTGGCCCTTGAGAGGTTGTCCCTCCAATCCTACAGCCGCACCATCCTCGATCTTGCTACCAACATCGACCACTGCCCATGTGCTCAAGGTGAACACGAATAGTTCCGCACAAGAGGTTATAGTTCGCTCAACGTCATTGCAGGAGCTTGAGATTGGTATCTATGAAGGGCAATGTGAGGGCATCGACATCAAGACTCCACTGCTTATGCAACTAAAGCTCAGTGTTGATGCCGACGTGGACCTGAGCGTGTCCATCCGGGAAAAAATGGTGGATAAGGTCTCGTATTGTTTTTCATATAAAACGTTGGCTCTTATATTTGGTTTTTGGTCACTTTATCTCCCGAGGGAAGAGTCTATAGAGAACAACAAATAGAAAGACAAGGGGCTGACCAAGGAAGGGAAATATGCATTTTCGCATGCCCCTCATGTTCATGTGTTATGTTTGCAAATATCTGCCCAGGTATGTCTCTTGTTCAACCTATATCTTTCATGTGTTTTCCTATTTCACAGTTACCTCGTTCTTTTTATTTCTCAAATAATTTTTTATCAGTTGGATGCTATCTAGGATGTGTTATTTTGTGGCTAGATTGTCCTATCTTTCGGGCTTGACGTTTACTAGTAGAGAGAAGTGGAGCGAGGGACAGAGCATGACATGTTTCACATGAAGCATGTGAAGGATTGCATGTGTGTGTGTGTGAGAGAGAGAGTATGTGGGTGCATCAGTGGAGTGTATCTTTGTTGTGTCATGTACCTGGTGTTTTGCGAGTGAGTGAATGGGGTGAGATAGATAGAAACAAAGATTTAAGTGGGCCTGCATAATGTGTGTTAATAACCATGTGTGTGCAATAGAGAGTAAGAGCACCACCAGTAGGCTAAACTAGACATCTAGCTAAATGTGTGTAATGCCCGAATATAGATGTTATCTCAACATGCCAAACTAAACGCTTTTCGTGCATACCTTATTTGGATAGGTCTACCTACTACTTGGGGTTTTCTAGCCCTACCCTTTATCCCCATCAACCTCTCTACCTTCCTCTCTCTCTATCTCTATCTATCTATATCTCTCTCAGTCTAGCCACCACTAATCCCATGAGTTAAAGTGTCGAAGGATTCCTTGTCCATTCTTTGTCGGTGTGGTCCTTGATTGAATTTTCGCACAACTCTACATAGTCTAAAACACCTTTGGACCAACTAATACATGCAGGCTTCTTTGCGAAGCATCCCCTTTATGTTCCAAGCCAATATTTGTGCTTCGTGCCAAAAACACATTAATTTTGATGTTGCTGGTGTACCCCTTGATGGTGGCCACTATGCTAGGCAAGTCAATTGGAGAGTTCCTCATGAAGCTATCCGTCCTTGATGTCTCAATCAACGTGGCTTCCGATACTTGCAACACATTGTCGGGGCTAGGTAAAAAAAGTGGGAAGTACATTTCTTAACAAAAATGTTAGGTACCAAAATTTAAGAGAGTAAAAATGGTATGTACACATAATTATACCGCTAAAGAAAAAGGTGAGTTCACATACAAGAGAGTAGCCTACCATCTACAAAACACTAATGTTAAAAGACCAAAAAGGTACAAAACAAAGCTATGATGTTTAGTGACTACTTTCAAGGAGCTCGATTCTTTCAGATTAATAAATACCATGGCTCATTGATTGTATAAATTATAGTGCAAATATTTTAGCCCAAGCAACTAACATCACAAAATCTTTAATACCCATAACTTCCAGTCTGTTAATTTGTTCGCTTCTATTCTCCGAAACAAGCAAGAGAGCAACACAAGTATTTATGGTTGGTAGGTTATGTCGTTCTCATGACATAACTGGCCCGTGAAAAGCTCATACGGCTAATGATATTTGCATTTTTCCTTAAATATCCTCCGGGAAGATAAGCAACCGTAACAAGCCTAGAGGCCCACGAATCACGGGATGAATTCAGAAAAATGGAGCCTGATCAAGCAACCCACTGACCTACCACATCATCGCTTTTTCATCTACTCCTAGATCGTCGGCCCCTCTGAGGCCATCCTATTATCACCTTCAGCCTTATAGAGGCAATGTGTGTATCCCTTGGCTAGAGATCCCAACTTGACATACTCCTCACATGCGCCGATAGCATTGTGACCATGTGGATCAACAATGGTGCGGGGCATTAGCTTTTTCTCCCCACACCACAGCGTGTGTTGCAAGCATTATAGCCTAGGTACCATGTTCTTGAAAGGATTCGTGTTTAACTATCATCATTTGTGCAGCCACAGAGCATCGAAAATTTCACCTTCTAGTCACCACAATCATTTTCCATGGCACTAATCATGGTCAACCGCTTGTTTTCGTGGTTTTTTGTCGCGGTCGCGTTGGGCATTGGTTGTCCAGTTCTCACTTGCCTGATCTGGGTCACTTCTGATCCTCCCAATGTTTTGGGTTTGTGGAGAGGAGGAAGACATGTCTGCATCATACTTTTAGAAGGAGGAGGTTTGTGCAAAGGCCTCTTAGACATGTGCAGGTCGAGAAGCAGTTTCGATAGATTGTGGAGGGCAGGGCAAGGGTGTTCGAGGTCATGTATAGGAGTTACATGGAAACTTCGATTCATGGAAGTGGGTTTCTTCAACTTAGTAATCTAGTTTCACCACCGGTGGATCCAGAGATGTGGCAGAAGTATTGGTCCAACCCATGGAATCTGAACAATTTTCCCAACCTGGCAAGTTTATTTGGACTGTACAGGATAAAATTCCTGGTGTACTGGTTCTGTGGTTCTTCCTAGGGGTGTTGTTCTCGTCATTTTGTTGGCATGTTGAGGAACCGTGTTTTTATTCAATCAATTATTTACATTGGCAAGCAAATCCTGCCTGTATAGCATGTTGGATACGTGTTACCTTTTTTATCTTTGCTATCATAGTTTCTTTATCACACATTTTTATTCTTACTTTTTTCTTATTGATTGTTGATTAGTACGACAATAGTTTTCTTTTTGTTTATGTGAAGGGTGAAAGAAATTTGGTTCTGTTCTGCATTCATATTTTGCTAAGTGTTGGGCCTAGAGTTGTTCATCTTGAAGTGGCTACCAGACATCTGTTTCGGGGGCGACCCTAAATGTCGGTATGGGGTACCTGTTGCTCAAGCAAATGCTTTTGAGTGGGTATTTTATGCAACTATTGGTATTTGTATGTTAGGTTAATTCCGACATGATATTGAGTACTATGCAAAATCAATTGCATCTATAGGAACACATTGGCTTCTGTTCTTTTACATGTCCACAAACATTTGAATTATTATTTAGTGGGAGCTGGGAAGTGAAGTTATTCTCTCATTACTACTTGTAACAACTTTCGTTGTACTTTGAGCTACGGCGGAATTAAAAATCTTTCTATATTTGCTACTCAGAAGGTTGAGTGGTTTCTAGGATTTGATTTATACACAAACAATTTAACATGGAAGTAAAACTTATAATAGTTATAAATATATTCCCTCTGTAAACCAATATAAGAAGTTTTAAATAACAATGTAGTGATCTAAAACGTCTTATATTTTTTTAAAGAGGGAGTACTTTATAATTTGTTATTACTATATACCTGTGGAATACTTCCATTTTCATTACATGATTTCGTAGTTTGATTATCTTGCATATCTGGTTGCTTGGAACAATAGGGGTGCATTTCTAACATGTATGTTGATTAGCTTATGGGTATAGGCATAGTTACTTTCTTTTTCGTATGTTTTTTAAATGAACCTAAATTGCCCTTCGCAAAATTTTATGTTTAGTTAATCCCATTCTGGTTCGGCTACATTTGAGACTTTATGGGTAACTTGAGTATTTGACATTTAATTTGAAGCTCCTACAGGTTATTCACAATGCTTTACCTAGTCTGTTCGATGCAGAACTCAACCTACTCTTTCACCTCGTCACAATGCTAAATCCGTCGGTTTTACGAGCAAACAGTGTTCCTGTTTAAAATGTCATGCAAGTTAGTACAGGTTTCTTTTGCAGCAACGTGAGGGTATCATCTCTAGTTACATAAGTACTCGCATGCTACTTTTATGACATCTCCTAGTTCTGGAATTTTTATGTGAACTAGCAAAGTGGCCCGCTCTTCGTGCGGGCTAGTATTTATTATAGTTAGATACAAATTATTTCATATTTGCCTGATCTTTAGGTGGTTGTAAAGTTTTGATTTTAAGGATATAATGCCTTTAATGTTTCAAGGAAATATCTTGAGGCTATGATGTCACTCTTTTATTACTGCTACGTGCCGTTCACCACTGGTTTACCTAATCCAGCTGCAGTGATGTGTACATGGTGTGCGGTTGGCTTGACATTACCGTTGAGGCGTATGAAAGATTCTTATTTTAGTATATAGTGTTTTCTCAAGAAGTGTCATATGTATCAAATTTGCATCAATATGGGTGATTCTTTAATAATTATATACTTCTTGTTCATATTCACATGAAGTATATGTTACCATGGATTTATTTAGAAGAAGTTTGCATCACCAAAAGTTACATAATTTACGCTAAATGTACGTATATGCACTATGCTATTTTCCTTAGATGTGTATACTAATCATAGGTTTTTTTTATAATTCATACATGGATTTTTAGAATTCATAGCTGATTGTATTTGTTGTTTGTAGTAAAATAATTTTTTCGTACTTGAATGATTAGTTTGGCTTTTTTCCCAATAGGCTCATGTGGATACACACAGGCATCTCTCACACCTTCACACAGACGATGGTGTTGCCTGATCTCCTATGCCCCATTTCTCATTTCCTTTATTACTCTGTTGATTCCCGGGTTGATGTCATCGGCTAATGTCCAACTATTTATAGAGAAAAGACACCCTCCTTTTCTCCATTGACTCGCAGATAAATACCACTGGCTAATGTTCAGCTATGGAAAGAGCAATACTGGTGTCGTTGCTGATTCGTTCTGCATGGATCTCATCTTCTGTAGCCAACTTGGATCCAGACTGAGTTCATCCTGAAGAAGTAGATCTGGAATTGATCCCTTGAACATAGGGTTTTCTTTCTACAAAATGAGATTTTGATTAGATAGCTTTCCTTTGTACCTAGGCGCCGTCAAAGAGACCGATGATCCTGGAGCAATACAGGTAGCGCTAGTCCTGAGACTCATTACGACGGCAGCTATGTGATGTTGATATTGGGGACGACAGTTGCGTGTGTTTTTATTTTCTTTTGGGCGGTAGCTACGATCCTTATTCTAGGATTGAGCCACACCTACGGTTGGATATCTTTAGTTTTTTCCTTATAAAGGAAAGTTTTCACTAAATCCTTTTTGTAACGGCACGTAATCTTTATTCGAGGATTGAGCCGCACATATAGGCTAAGGATGGCTGCATTTTTTGCTTCTTGAGATCGAGCCATCTTAGATCTAACAAATTATTTCTGTCTTTCATGTTATGGGTCCACCAAATCAACGAACGGATGTTTGTAATTATTGTGGTAATTTCTAACTTATTTATCTTTTTTCTAATTCACCCGTCAAGCTCTTTTTTACATACTCCCTCCGTTCCATAATGTAGTGCCTATAGATTTTCCGGAAAGTCAAACTTTGCAAACTTTGACCAAGTTTGTAGAGAAAAATATTTATGTCTACAACAGCAAAAATATATAATGTCAAACTACATCTTATGGTGAATCTAGTGATATATGTTTCACACTCTAGATGTAAATATTTTTCTTCACAAACTTGGTCAAAGTTTGTGAGGTTTGACTTTTCAAAAAATCTATAGGCACTACATTATGGAACGGAGGGAGTATAATAGATTATGGTTTCTGACATGTGGTACATCTGGTACATAAATTGTTTGTTGCTATCTTCCATAAGGAGCCTGGGAACTTTGTGATTACTCCATAGTGATTTTTTTTCTTTTGGGTATGATGTTAGTTCAGATTTGAGAAGTATCAGTCAATTCAGATTTCAATTGTGCCGAGGCTGTAAATTTTGCTCCTGCTGATTGGCTGCCTCATCGTGGAATTTTAGGTGCATTGTATTTGATGAATTATGAGGCACCTATTTTTTCCCATGAAGAGCTTTTGTGTGTGGTTGCAAAGGTTAGAAAATACCTATTACTTTCAAACAATATCATGTGAAGAAAATATATGTCCAAACATAAACCTAGATGTTATATGACTATCCTAACTTCCTTTAGGCAGATATTCAAAGCAGAGCAATCTTTGTTGTTCATCTGCCATAAAATATTTTTGTAGCTTCTCATATTTCTTTTCGTGACAGAACAATATCCAAGCAATCGTATAATATTCTTGTGCTTCGCCTTCATGAGACACTCAATCTCTCCTAGAAATTTTTCCTCGTGCATGTACGTATTGAACAGTCTATCCTAGAAACCTTTTTGCTTTAGGAAGGTCTTAGTTGGATGAGGCAAGTCATGATAAGCAAATAATGAGTGGTAAGACCAATGAAAGAAACCCATATAATCTTTGACTGAAAAGGTGGATAAACCACATGAATCAAGAATGAATACCTCAGCTCAGGGGATGAGCATGGCACACGTGGATAAATCACATGAATCATGAATGAACACCTCACCTCAGGGATGAGCATGGCACACGACATCCCATGGCCTGTTTAGCCGCAAGATAGGTCACGTAGACATGGTCAATGGGCCAGCCCGCAAAAATAACAATGTAGTGATCTAAAACGTCTTATATTTTTTTAAACCAATATAAGAAGTTTTAAATAACAATGTAGTGATCTAAAACGTCTTATATTTTTTTAAAGAGGGAGTACTTTATAATTTGTTATTACTATATACCTGTGGAATACTTCCATTTTCATTACATGATTTCGTAGTTTGATTATCTTGCATATCTGGTTGCTTGGAACAATAGGGGTGCATTTCTAACATGTATGTTGATTAGCTTATGGGTATAGGCATAGTTACTTTCTTTTTCGTATGTTTTTTAAATGAACCTAAATTGCCCTTCGCAAAATTTTATGTTTAGTTAATCCCATTCTGGTTCGGCTACATTTGAGACTTTATGGGTAACTTGAGTATTTGACATTTAATTTGAAGCTCCTACAGGTTATTCACAATGCTTTACCTAGTCTGTTCGATGCAGAACTCAACCTACTCTTTCACCTCGTCACAATGCTAAATCCGTCGGTTTTACGAGCAAACAGTGTTCCTGTTTAAAATGTCATGCAAGTTAGTACAGGTTTCTTTTGCAGCAACGTGAGGGTATCATCTCTAGTTACATAAGTACTCGCATGCTACTTTTATGACATCTCCTAGTTCTGGAATTTTTATGTGAACTAGCAAAGTGGCCCGCTCTTCGTGCGGGCTAGTATTTATTATAGTTAGATACAAATTATTTCATATTTGCCTGATCTTTAGGTGGTTGTAAAGTTTTGATTTTAAGGATATAATGCCTTTAATGTTTCAAGGAAATATCTTGAGGCTATGATGTCACTCTTTTATTACTGCTACGTGCCGTTCACCACTGGTTTACCTAATCCAGCTGCAGTGATGTGTACATGGTGTGCGGTTGGCTTGACATTACCGTTGAGGCGTATGAAAGATTCTTATTTTAGTATATAGTGTTTTCTCAAGAAGTGTCATATGTATCAAATTTGCATCAATATGGGTGATTCTTTAATAATTATATACTTCTTGTTCATATTCACATGAAGTATATGTTACCATGGATTTATTTAGAAGAAGTTTGCATCACCAAAAGTTACATAATTTACGCTAAATGTACGTATATGCACTATGCTATTTTCCTTAGATGTGTATACTAATCGTAGGTTTTTTTTATAATTCATACATGGATTTTTAGAATTCATAGCTGATTGTATTTGTTGTTTGTAGTAAAATAATTTTTTCGTACTTGAATGATTAGTTTGGCTTTTTTCCCAATAGGCTCATGTGGATACACACAGGCATCTCTCACACCTTCACACAGACGATGGTGTTGCCTGATCTCCTATGCCCCATTTCTCATTTCCTTTATTACTCTGTTGATTCCCGGGTTGATGTCATCGGCTAATGTCCAACTATTTATAGAGAAAAGACACCCTCCTTTTCTCCATTGACTCCCAGATAAATACCACTGGCTAATGTTCAGCTATGGAAAGAGCAATACTGGTGTCGTTGCTGATTCGTTCTGCATGGATCTCATCTTCTGTAGCCAACTTGGATCCAGACTGAGTTCATCCTGAAGAAGTAGATCTGGAATTGATCCCTTGAACATAGGGTTTTCTTTCTACAAAACGAGATTTTGATTAGATAGCTTTCCTTTGTACCTAGGCGCCGTCAAAGAGACCGATGATCCTGGAGCAATACAGGTAGCGCTAGTCCTGAGACTCATTACGACGGCAGCTATGTGATGTTGATATTGGGGACGACAGTTGCGTGTGTTTTTATTTTCTTTTGGGCGGTAGCTACGATCCTTATTCTAGGATTGAGCCACACCTATGGTTGGATATCTTTAGTTTTTTCCTTATAAAGGAAAGTTTTCACTAAATCCTTTTTGTAACGGCACGTAATCTTTATTCGAGGATTGAGCCGCACATATAGGCTAAGGATGGCTGCATTTTTTGCTTCTTGAGATCGAGCCATCTTAGATCTAACAAATTATTTCTGTCTTTCATGTTACGGGTCCACCAAATCAACGAACGGATGTTTGTAATTATTGTGGTAATTTCTAACTTATTTATCTTTTTTCTAATTCACCCGTCAAGCTCTTTTTTACATACTCCCTCCGTTCCATAATGTAGTGCCTATAGATTTTCCGGAAAGTCAAACTTTGCAAACTTTGACCAAGTTTGTAGAGAAAAATATTTATGTCTACAACAGCAAAAATATATAATGTGAAACTACATCTTATGGTGAATCTAGTGATATATGTTTCACACTCTAGATGTAAATATTTTTCTTCACAAACTTGGTCAAAGTTTGTGAGGTTTGACTTTTCAAAAAATCTATAGGCACTACATTATGGAACGGAGGGAGTATAATAGATTATGGTTTCTGACATGTGGTACATCTGGTACATAAATTGTTTGTTGCTATCTTCCATAAGGAGCCTGGGAACTTTGTGATTACTCCATAGTGATTTTTTTTCTTTTGGGTATGATGTTAGTTCAGATTTGAGAAGTATCAGTCAATTCAGATTTCAATTGTGCCGAGGCTGTAAATTTTGCTCCTGCTGATTGGCTGCCTCATCGTGGAATTTTAGGTGCATTGTATTTGATGAATTATGAGGCACCTATTTTTTCCCATGAAGAGCTTTTGTGTGTGGTTGCAAAGGTTAGAAAATACCTATTACTTTCAAACAATATCATGTGAAGAAAATATATGTCCAAACATAAACCTAGATGTTATATGACTATCCTAACTTCCTTTAGGCAGATATTCAAAGCAGAGCAATCTTTGTTGTTCATCTGCCATAAAATATTTTTGTAGCTTCTCATATTTCTTTTCGTGACAGAACAATATCCAAGCAATCGTATAATATTCTTGTGCTTCGCCTTCATGAGACACTCAATCTCTCCTAGAAATTTTTCCTCGTGCATGTACGTATTGAACAGTCTATCCTAGAAACCTTTTTGCTTTAGGAAGGTCTTAGTTGGATGAGGCAAGTCATGATAAGCAAATAATGAGTGGTAAGACCAATGAAAGAAACCCATATAATCTTTGACTGAAAAGGTGGATAAACCACATGAATCAAGAATGAATACCTCAGCTCAGGGGATGAGCATGGCACACGTGGATAAATCACATGAATCATGAATGAACACCTCACCTCAGGGATGAGCATGGCACACGACATCCCATGGCCTGTTTAGCCGCAAGATAGGTCACGTAGACATGGTCAATGGGCCAGCCCGCAAAAAAAACAAACCGTTTGGCCAGCTATTGGTCTTAGTTGGATGAGGCAAGTCATGGTAAGCAAATAATGGATAGTAAGACCAAGAAAGAAACCAATATCATCATTGACTAAAAAGTGTATATAACACATGAATCATTAATGAAGGCCGCATATCGTTGTATGAGCACGACACACAACGTAACATGGCACGTTTAGACATGTGTGTTGTCGCTTGTGTTGTCCCCGTCGACCGCAACACCTTCCTCCTCGACTACACCCGCTTCCTCGAGGCCAGGGCTATCGACGCTAGGCCTAAGCGCCTGGGCCGTGGGAGCAGCATCCCTCGCCCCCCCCCCTCCCCAAGCCATAAGATGTCTCCGCTAGACGCTCGATGGCTATGATGGCGCCTATGAGAGCAAGTGGTGGGATGACCTCTTCCATCTCATCGGCGACAAGGCGCAACCCCGGCTTGTGCCCAAGTGCACCAAGTGTGCTTACACGGCTCTATTATGAGCACCTCTACGACTACGACAAGTTCACCAACAATAGATCAACATCGCAGGGCAACAGGAAGAAGAGGAAGAACGACAAAGGGGTCAATCCAGAAGATATTCCCTCTGTTTCTATTTCGCGGGGTGAAGGGAGGAACACGCCTGGTTCTATCAAAGAGATGGATGATGTGGAGGCTTCCGGTGCTAAAAGCAGCTGGAAAAAGGAGAAGTCAAAAAGGTGATAGAGTGGCTTCTAGTGTGCGCCATACTAATAACGATGGCCCCGCTCGAAAGAATGCATCATCTGCTAGAATACAGTAGCTAAAAATGAGAAAGCTTGATGTGGTGGCTAGCAAAGTCCATCGGGTCTGTGAGAAGTGTGATATTGGGTTGCATGGGGATGCAATACTTCGATGAATTTGCTACAATAAAGGGTAGCAAATGTACTGCTTATCACCTCCACTCGAGAGTGCCTCCAGGGAACTAGTACTACTCGGACTGCATGAGCGTTCACAGTGGTTGTTTTGGGTTTGTGGAGAGGAGGAAAACTATCTCCTTGATACTTTCTAGCGATTTGATGAGAAGGTGAGAAGGATGTAGTTCGAACATAGGCCTCCTAGCCATGTTCAAGTCAAAGAGTTGTTTTGGGAAATTGTGGAAGGCAAGGCAGGGGAGCTAAAGGTCTCGGATGGGAGTGACATGGACACTTTGATTTATGGAAGTGGGTTTCCTCGACTTGGTCATCTGGTTCTACCATCAGTGGATCGAGAGATGTGGCAGAAGTATTGCTCCATCCCATGGAATCTGATCTATTTTCTCAACCTACTAGGTTCGGTTCTTCGGGCTGTACATGCTAAAATTCCTAATTAAATGGTCCCATGGTTATACCTACGGATGTTGTTCTCGTCATTTTGCTCGTATATTAAGCAACATTGATTTTATTCAATCAATTATTTACATTCGTAAGAAAATCCTGCCTGAATAACATGTTGGATACGTGTTACCTAATTTATATTTGCTATGACAATTTGTGTGTCACACATTTTTATTCTTAATTTTGTGTTATTGATTCTTGATTAGTAGGTCAATAGGTTTTTTATGTGAGGGTTGCAAGAAATCTTGTAATGTTGTGCATTCATTTTTTGTTAAGTTTATATTCATGTGGGGTTACCTTTGTAGGTTCCAATTTTCGCCGCTCCCAAATAGAGTTCTCTCCATCCCACAGCCACATCTGGCTCTCATCGCTGCCAGAACCACCACCGTTAGCAGCAGGAGGTACGGGCGTTGATAACCACATCAACGCACTCCCAGATGACATGCTCCTCTCGGTCATCGCGTGTCTGGGCTACACCCGTGTCACTGCGTGCATCGGCATCCTCGCACGCTTGTGGCACGTCCTATCGATCTACCTCCTCGGGCTCACCTTCCCCGACATCCCACCAAGCACGATACAAGAAGTGCTTGCCCGTGTCGCTAGCGATGCAAATGAGCCCATCATAGTCATCGACATCCGTCTCGCGAGGTGTGGGCTACTGGAGGCGGCATAGTGTTATGACGTCAATGCCAAGAAGTTGTTGCAATATGCCATGCGGCTCTTACCGGAGGAGCTCGTCTCCATCCTCCCCCCCAGCCTTTGATTAAAAAAGAAAGGAAGGCACATCGGACTCGCCATGCCTTCCAGACACCGCGCCACCTCTATCGAGCTGGACATGTATTTCCTTTACATCAGGCCAATGGATGGCCAGATCACCCTAGTGCTCTAGAGGTTGTCTCTCTCCAAAAATATTGTTGACGTCGGCACCTTGCTCAAGAACTACCTAGGGTTGGGCATGTTCAGGGTCACCTTCCATTGGGTTAGGTCTGGCATGCTTGAAGAGGCGCTCACCCACGTCGCTGGCCCATGAATCATGGGGTGAATTCAGGAAATTGGGCCCGACCAACCAACCCACTGATCTACCACATCATCGCTTTTCCAGCTACTCCTAGATCGTCGGCCCTTGTGAGGCCATCCTATTATCATCTTCAGCATTATAGAGGTTGCGTGCATCGCTTTCCTCTTCCGGCCACACATGTGTCCCTTGGCTAGAGATCTCTACTTGACATCGTCCTCACCGATAGTACTGTGACCATGCGGATCAACAATGGGGTGGGGCATGAGCTTTTGATCCCCACACCATGGCGTGTGGTGCAAGCATACTAGCCTAGGTACCATTTTGTTGAAAGGATTCGTGTTTAACTATGATTGTTTATGTAGCGTCAGAGCATCGATAATTTCACCTTCTAGTCACTGCAGTCATGCTTCATGGCACCAATCATGGTCAACTGCTTGTTTTCGCGGTTTTCTATCACGGTCGCAATGGGCATTGGTTGTACAGTTATTCACTTGCCTGATCTGGGTCGCTTCTGATCCTCCCAATCTTTTGGGTTTGTGGAGAAGAGGAAGATCTATCTCCATGATACTTTCAGAATGAGGTGGTTCAAGCAAAGGCCTCTTAGCTGTGTGCTGGTTGAGAAGCCGTTTCTGTAGATTGTGGAGGGCAAGGTAGGGGAGGTGGAGTTCATGTATAGGAGTGACATGGACACTTAGATTTATGGAAGTGGTTTCTTCTCCTTGGTGATTTAGTTCGACCATTTGTGGATCCAGAGATGTGGTGGAAGTATTAGTCCAACCTATGGAATCTAAAAAACTATTACCAACCTGCCAGGTTTAGTTCGGACAGTACATGATAAAATTCCTGGTGTATTTTCCATGTGGCTCTACCTAGGGATGTTGTTCTCGTCATTTTGTTGGCATGTTGAGGAACAATGTTTTTATTCAATCAATTATTTTCATTGGTAAGCAAATCTTGCCCGAATATCATGTTGGGTAGGTGTTGCCTTTTTATCTTTACTATCATAGTTTGTGTATCACACATTTTTATTCTTACTGTTGTCTTATTGATTGTTGATTAGTACGACAATAGTTTTATTTTTGTTTATGTGAGGGGTGCAAGAAATATTGTTACGTTTTGCATTCATTTTTTGTTATGTTTTGGGCCTAGAGTTGTTCATCTTGAAGTGGCTATCAGACATGTGTTTTGGGTTGATCTTAAATGTTGGTATGGGGTACCTGTTGCTGAAGCAAATGCTTTTGAGGGGGTATTTTATGCAAATATTGGTATTTGTCTTTTAGGTTCATTCAAACGTGATATGGAGTAGTATGCAAATTCAGTTGCATTTGTAGGAACACATTGGCTTCTGTTCATTTACATCTCCACAAACATTTGATTTTTTTCATTTAGTGGAAGCTGGGAAGTGAATTTATTCTCTTATTACTACTTGTAACAACTTTCATTGTACTTTGAGCTACGACGGAATTACAAATCTTTCTATATTTGATACTCAGAAAGTTGAGTGGTTACTAGGATTTGATTTATGCACACACAACTTAACATGGAAGTTGAACTTATAATAGTTATAAATATAGTCCCTCTGTAAACAAATCTAAGAATTTTTAAATCACAAAGTAGTGATCTAAAACGTCTTATATTTCTTTACAAAGGGAGTACATTCTACTTTATTATTACTATGCACTTGTGGGATACTTCCATTTTCATTACATGGTTCCGTAGTTTGATTATCTTGCATATGTTGCTTGGAACAATAGCGGTGCATTTATAAGATGCATGTAGATTAGCTTATGGGTATATACATAGTTACTTTCTTTTTGTATGTTTTTAAAATGAACCAAAATTGTCCTTCACAAAAGGTTATATTCAGTTAATCCTATTTTGGTTTGGCAACATTTGAGAATTTAATGTGTAACTTGAGTATTTGACATTTTAAACTCCTACATGTTACGCACAATGCTTTACCTGGTCTGTTCGATGCACAACTCAACCTAGTCTTTCACCTCATCACAATGCTAAATCCATCGGTTTTACGAGCAAACAGTGTTCCTGATTAAAGTGTCATGCAAGCTAGTACAGACTTCTTTTGCAGCAACGCGAGGTATCATCTCTAGTTACATAAGTAGTCACATGCTACTTTTATGACATATGCTAGCTATGGAATTTTTATGTGAATTATGGTTTCTCAGACATGTGGTACATGTGGTCGATAAATTTTTTGTTGCTATCTTTCACACGGAGCATGGGAACTTTATGAATACTCCATAGCGATTTTTCTTTTGGGTATGACATTAGTTCATATATGAGAAGTATTAGTCAATTTAGATTTAAATTGTGTCAAGGCTATTAATTTTGCTGCTATTGATTGGCTGCTCATCGTGGAATTGGAGCTGAACTCTATTTTATGTACTGTAAGGCACCTGTTTTTTCCGATGAAGAGCTTTTGTGTGTGGTTGCAAAGGTTAGAGAATACTGATTACATTTAAGCAATATTATGTGAAGAAAATATATGTGGAAACATAAACCCTAGATGTTATACGACCATCATGACTTCCTTTAGGCGGATATTCAAAATAGAGGAATATTTTTTGTTCATCTGCTATAAAACATTTCCATAACTTCTCATATTTCCTTTCGTGTGAGAAACAATATCCAAGAAATCGTACAATATACTTGTGCTTCGCCTTCATGAGATATTCGATCTCTCCTATAAATTGTCCTCGTGCATGTATGTATTGAACAGTTTGTCCTAGAAAAGTTTCTATTTTGGGAAGGTCTTAGTTGGGTGAGGCAAGTCATGATAAGTAAATAATGAGTGGTAAGACCAATGAAAGAAACACATATCATCTTTGACAGATAAGTGGATAAACCACATGAATCATGAATGAACACCTCGCCTCAGGGGATGACCATGGAACACGACATACCATGGCCCGTTTAGCCACATGCTAGGTCGGGCAGACGTGGTCATCAGGCCAGCACGCAAAAACTGGACCGTTTGGCCAGCTGTAGGTCTTAGTTGGATGAGGCAAGTCATGGAGAAAATAATGGGTTGTAAGACTAAGAAAGAAACCAATATCATCATTGACTGAAAAGTGTATATATCACATGAATCATGAAGGAAGGCCACATATCGTGGTATGAGCATGACACACAACGTAACATGGCACGTTTAGCCATGTGTGTTGCCGGGGACGTGTGGTGATTGGGCCAGCCCAAAAAAATGGCCCGTTTGGCAACTATATTTCTTCCTCTCCAAGTTTAGTGGTAAGCCCATGAAAAAACACAAGACGGCCTGATCCATTGCTCGTTGAAACCCTAGCTAGCTCCTCACTATCGATGGGGAAGGGACGCCCCCTCTCGGCCATCAAAAATTGCCCCTCCGGATGCACCTTCCCCCCAAAGGGACTTGCCTCTGTCTCGGACACCCCCGTGTTCCGCTCAATGTATAAGGAGTTTACGAGACTTACGGCATATGACTTATCATGTCGTTGTCGTCCTGGTCACCTTCCGGGACGCTTGACATCGCGGCCCTCTCCTATCCCACCAAGCAGCAGCCCATCAACCGCTTTCTTGCGCGTGTTGTCCCCACTAATCGCAACACATTCCTTCTCGACTACACCCACTTCGTCGAGGCCAGGGCCGTCGATGTTGGGCCGAAGCAGTAGGCTGTCTCGGTCGGACTCTCGACCTCTACCGAATGTACCACGCCGTCAAATGCTTCGACAGCTATGATGGCGCCTATGAGAGCAAGCGGTGGGATGACCTCTTCCATCTCACTGGCGACAAGGTGCGGCCCTGATATGTGCCCGAGTGCGCCAAGCTTGTGCTTACGCAGCTCTACTATGTGCACCTCTACGACTACGACAAGTTCACCAACAATAGATCGACGTCGCAAGGCAACAGGAAGAAGAGGAAGAACCACAAAGGGGTCGATCTAGACGATCATCCCTTGGTTTCTATTTAGCGGGGTGAAGGGAGGAACCTGCCTGGTTTTGTCAAAGAGATAGATGACGTGGAGGCTTCCGGCGTTAAAAGCAGCTAGAAGAGGAGAAATAAGAAAAGGTGACAGAATGGCTTCTAGTGAATGCCATGCTAACAATGATAGCACCGCTGGGAAGAATGGATCATCTGCTGGAATTCGGTAGCTGAAAAGGTGAAAGCTTGATGTAGAGGCTAGCAATGTCAATCGGGTCTGTGAGAAGAATGATAGTGAATTGCATGGCAATACCTGACTGCGATGCATTCGCTACCATAAAGGATAGCAAATGTATAGCTTACCACCTCCGCTCGAGAGTGTACCTGCAGGGAACTGGTACTACTCGCACTGCATGAACTTTTACAGTGATTGCTTTGGGTTTGTGGAGAGTTGGAAGAACAATCTCCTCCATACTTTCGAGCGATTGGATGAGAAGGTGAGAAGGATGTGGTTCGAGCATAGGCCTCCTAGCCATGCTCAAGTCAAGAAGTAGTTTTGGGAAAATGTGGAGGGCAAGGCAGGGGAGCTACGGTCATGTATGGGAGTGACATGGACACTTCGATTTATGGAAGTGGGTTCGATCGCCTTGGTCATCTGGTTCTACCATCAGAGGATCTAGAGATGTGTAAAAAGTATTGCTCCAGCCCATGAAATCTCAGCTATTTTCTAAACCCGCCAGGTTCGGTTCTTCGGGATGTATATGATAAAATTCCTAGTGTAATGGGCTCAAGGTTATACCTACGGATGTTGTTGTCATCATTTTCCTGTCATATTGAGGAACATTGTTTTTATTCAATCCATTTTTTAAATTGATAAGAAAATCCTGCATGAATAACTTGTTGGACACGTGTTACGTTATTTATATTTGTTATCACAGTTTGTGTGTCACACTTTTTTTTTTCTTACTTTTGTGTTATTGATTGTTTATTAGTAGGTCAATAGGTTTTTTATGTGAGGGTTGCAAGCAATCTTGTTACGTTATGCATTCATTTTTTGTTAAGTTTATATTCACACGGGGTTACCTTGGTAGGTTCCAATTTCCACCATGCCAAAATAGAGTTCCCATCATCCCGTAGCTGCATATGGCTCTCATCGCTGCCAGAACCACCGCCGTGAGTAGAGGGTGCTACAGGCGGAGATGACCACATAAGCGCACTCCCAGATGACATGCTCCTCTAGGTCATCGCGTGTCTGGGCTGCACCCGTGTCGCTTGCTTCATCGGCATTCTCGCGCGCTGGTGGCACGGCCTCCGGATCTGCGTACTCGGGCTCACCTTCAGCGACGTTCCGGCAAGCATGGTACAAGAGGCGCAGGTCAGCGTCGCTGGCAATGCAGGCGATCCTGTCATATTCCTCAACATCCTTCTTGCGAGGTGTGGGCTATCGGAGGCGTCAAAGTGTGATGACGTCAATGCCATGAAGTTGTTGAACTATGCCATGGGGGTCTTACCAGAGGAGCTCGTATTCATCCTCCCCCAGCCTTCGATAAAAAAAGCCAGGACGTCGCGTAAGACTCACCATGCCTTCCTTACGCCACGCCACATCTATCGAACTGGACATGTATTTCCTTTGCATCAGGCCACCGGATAGCCAGCTCATCCTAGTGCTGTAGAGTTTGTCTCTCTCAAAAAATATTGGCGACGCGGGCACCTTGCTCAAGAACTACCTACGGTGGCGCGTGCTCCGGGTCACCTTCCTTGGGGTCAGGTTTGTCATGCTCGAAGAGGCTCTTGCTGCACTAGAAGCTACTATGGCGCTTGGATTCATAGTGTCCCTCCTAGGCATCGAACTCGACCTTTATAATGGAGGGCACATTGCCAAAGGAGCTCAATTTTTCTCCCTTCCCCGTATTGCAGCAAGGGTTTCTCCACAAAAGCTCATCCCTGAACAGCTTCAATGAATAATTTATAATTGAGCTACCATGCTTTCCCCACACCACGTCAACCAAGATATGGTTGTGCTTCGTCTACACCACAAAGGTGTTGGAAGATAGTTCCGCACAAGAGGTTATAGTCCGCTCAATGTCGTTGAAGGAGCTTGAGCTTGGTGTCTATGACAGGCAATGTAAGGGCATCGTCATCGAGACTACACTGCTTATGCAACTAAAGCTCTGTGTTGATGCCGACTCGGACCTGACCGTGTCCATCTTGGCACCAATGGTGGATAAGGTCTCGTATTGGTTTTCATATAAAAATTTGTCTCTTATATTCCGTTTTTGGTCACTTTATACCCTAAGGGCAAAGACGATAGAGAACTACAAATAGAAAGATAATGGGCCCACCAAGGAAGGGAAAGATGCATTTTCGCAGACCCCTCATGTTCATGTCCCGTCTTTGCAAATATCTGCTCAGGTATGTCTCTTGTCCTATATCTTTCATGTGTTTTCCTATTTTTCAATTACCTCGATTTTTTTTTTCTTTCCTAAATATTTTTTAACAGTTGGATGCTATTTACGATATGTTATTTTGTGGCTAGCTTGTCCTATAATTTGGGCTTGGCAATTTACTAGTAGAAAGAAGTAGAGTGAGGGACAGAGGATGACACGTTTCACTTGAAAGCATATGTGTCTGTGTGTGTGTGTGTGAGAGAGTATGTGGGTGGATCAGTGGAGTGTATCTGTGTTGTGTTGTGTGACTGGTGTGTTTCCGATTGAGAGAGTGGGGTGAGATAGAAACAAAGATTTAAGTGGGCCCACATAATGTGTGTTAATATGCATGTGTGTGCAATAGAGTGTAAGAGAACCTCCAGTAGGTGCCCTCTTTTAGAGCACCATAATTTGCTTGGAGCAAAATTTGCAACACTTAAAAGTGCTTTTTGGTGCATAAAAAACATCCAAGTCTAATAACTGCCCTAAAATAGGTAGTGTCGAACATGCATACAATGTTTTGTAAAGGACATTACAAAGATCATTTTAACATTTAAACATCAAAACATTGATACAATTTAACCGTAAACATAAAGTTCATCCTACGACTTGATCACCCTAAATAAAAAAAGATCATTACTACTTCACGCAGTCTTCGTGGCAAGTAACCATGGCATAGTTCATTCATCTTATAAACCATACATAAGGTGACAAATCCCAGCCTACTTTGAGTCATTTATGTCTCATCACACCCCACGAACCCCTAATTAGCAAAATAATAATGTATGAAAATGGGGTTACCATGATGCTTACTTCGGCATCGTTGAACGCATAGCTGCAAAAGTTGATTGGCTGCCAGAGACGACGCTAATGGCGTGCCATTGAAGCGAAGTGGAGATGTTTGTGAGTTGGCAGAACTAGACATCAAGCTAAATGTGTGTAACGCATGAAGATAGATGTTATCTCAACATTCCAAACTAAAAAAAAAAGAAATCTTGCATATCTTATTTGGATAGGTCCACCTACTAATTGGGGTTTACTGGCAGGCGCATGAAGAAACACAACACGATCCATTGGTTGCCGAAACCCTAGCATGCTCCTCGCTATTGATGGGGAAGGGTCGCCCCCTCTCGGCCAACACAAATTGCCCCTCCGGTTGCACCATCGTCCCCGATGGACTTACCTCTATCTCGGAGGCCCCCGTGTTCCACTTAATCCATGAGGAGTTTACGAGACCTATGGCATCTGACACATCATGTCGCTGTCGGCCTCGTCGCCTCCCAGGACGCCAGACATCGCGGCCCTCTCCCTCCCCACCAAGCGGCAGCCCATCCACCGCTCTCTCGCACATGTTGTCCCCACGGACCGCAACACCTTCCTCCTCGATGACACCCGCTTCCTCGACGCCAGAGCCGTCGACGCCGGGCCGAAGCCGCAGACTGTCTCCAACGAACGCTCACTCAACCTCTACACGATGTACCACGCCGTCAAACCCTTCGACGGCTATCATGGCGCCTGCAAGAGCAAGCTTTGTGATGACCTCTTCCATCTCATCAGCAACAAGGCGCAGCCCCAGTTTGTGCCAGAGTGCGCCAACCATGTGCTTACGCAGCTCTACTATGAGCACCTCTATGACAACGACAAGTTGACCAACAATAGATCGACGTCACAGGGCAACTAGAAGAACCACAAAGGAATCGATCCGGCCGATCATGCCTCGTTTTTGATTTAGCGGGGTGAAGGGAAGGACCCGCCTAGTTCTGCCAAAGAGATGGATGACGTGGAGGCATCCAGTGTTAAAAGCAGCTAGAGGAAGAGAAATCCAAAAGGTTACACAATGGCTTCTAGTGAGCGCCATGCGAAGAACGATGGCACCGCTGGGAAGAATGCAGCATCTGCTGAAGCTAGGTAGCAGGAAAGGAGAAATCTTGATGTAGAGGCTAGCGAAGTCGATTAGGTCTTTGAGAAGTGTGAGATTGGGTTGCATGGGGATGCCATAACGTGATGCATTCGCTACAATAAAGGGTAGCCAATGTATTGCTTATCACCTCCGCTCGAGAGTGTGCCTCCAGGGAACTGGTACTACTCAAACTGCATGAATTTTCACAGTGATTGTTTTGTGTTTGCGGGGAGGAGGAAGAACAATATCCTTGAGACTTTCCAGCAATTTGACTAGAAGGTGAGATGGATGTGGCCCGACAAATGCCTCCTAGCCATGTTCAACTCAAGAAGCAGTTTTGGGAAATTGCGGAGGCCAAGGCATGGGAGCTGACAGTCATGTATGGGAGTGACATGGACACGTCGATTTATGGTAGTGGGTTTCATCGCCTTGGTCCTCTGGTTCTACAATCAGTGGATCCAGAGATGTGGCAAAACTACTGCTCCAGCCCATGGAATCTCAACTATTTTCTAAACCTGCCAGGTTTGGTTCTTCGGGTTGTACATGATAAAATTCCTAGTGCAATAGACTGATGGCTATTCCTACGGATGTTGTTGTCATCAATTTCCTGGCATATTCAGGAACATACTTTTTGTTCAATCAATTATTTACATTGGTTAGCAAATCTTGCGTTAATAACATGTTTGATACGTGTTATCTTTTTTATATTTTCTATCACTGTTTGTGTGTCACACATTTTTAGTCTTATTTTTGTGTTATAGATTGTTGATTAGTAGGTCAATAGTTTTTTATGTGAGGGTTGCAAGCAATTTTGTTACATTCTGTATTCATTTTTTTGAAGTTTATACTCACACGGGGTAATCTTTGTAGGTTCCAATTTCCAATGTTCTCAAATAGATTTCCTGCCATCCAGCCGCCGCATCTGGCTCTCATCATTGCCAGAACCACCACCGTCAGCAGAGGGTGGTATAGGCGGAGATGACCACATCAGTTCACCCCCGGATGACATGCCCCTCTATGTACTTGTGTGTCTTCGCTAAACTCGCGACGCGGTGTGCATTAGAGTCTTCGCGCGCTGGTGGCACGGCCTCTGGATCCGCCTCCTCGGGCTCACCTTCCATGATGTCCCTGCAAGCACGGTACAAGAGGCGCTCGCCCGTGTTGCTGGCGAATTCAGATGAGCCGTCATAGTTCTCAACATCCGTCTCGCGAGGTGTTGATGATGTCAATGCCAAGAAGTTGTTGCACAATGACATGCGGCTCATACCAGAGGAGCTCATCTTCATCCTCCCCTGACTTCTATAAAAAAAGCCAGGATGTCGCGTCGGACTCGCCAGGCCTTCCTTTCGCTGCGCCACCTCTATTGAGTTGGAAGCGTATTTCCTTTGCATCAGGCCACGGGATAGCCATCTCATCCCAGTGCTCTAGAGGTTGTCTCTCTCCAAAAATATTTTCGACATCGGCACCTTTCTCAATACCGCCTAGGGTTGTGCGTGCATAGGGTCACCTTCCATGGGGAAAGGTCTGGCATGCTCGCAGAGGCGCTCACTGCACTAGAAGCGGTTGTGGTTCATGGATTCTGTTGGGGATCGTTGCAGAAATTCAAAAAAATTCTATGCATCACCAAGATCTATCTATGGAGTTTACTAGCAATGAGAGGGGAGTGCATCTTCATACATTTGAAGATCACGATGCGGAATCGTTGCAAGAACGCGGTCGGTGGAGTCATACACGAAGCAATTCAGATCGCGGCCGAACCCGATCTAAGCACTGAGCAACGGTGCCTGCGCGTTCAACACACGTGCAGCCCGGTGACGTCTCCCGCGCCTTGATCCAGCAAGGAGAGAGGGAGAGGTTGGGGAAGACTCCGTCCAGCAGCAGCACAACGGGGTGGTGGTGATGGAGGAGTGTGGCAATCCTGCAGGGCATCGTCAAGCACCGCGGGAGAGGAGGAGGACTTGGGAGAGGGGGAGGGCTGCGCCAGTACTTGGGTCTTGCTACCCTTCCACCCCCCACATATATATAGGGGCAAGGGAGAGGGGGGGCGCACCCCTCAGATCCAATCTGAGGAGGGAGCGGCGGCCAGGGGGGTGCCTTGCCCCCAAGGCAAGGGGGCGCCCCCCTTAGGGTTTCCCCTCAAACCCTACGCGCATGGGCCCTAGGGGGGAGGCGCCCAGCCCACTTAAGGGCTGGTCCCTCTCCACATACAGCCCATAGGGCCCTCCGGGGCAGGTGGACCCTCCCGGTGGACCCCCAGAACCCCTTCGGAGGTCCTGGTACAATACCGGCAC
>LR738714.1:876016962-876100739 GCA_902687465.1 Secale cereale | reverse complement strand
CGTCCGGTGACCATATGACGACTTCCCATATATAAATGTTTACCTCCGGACCATTCCAGAACTCCTCGTGATGTCCGGGATCTCATCCGGGAGAGGGACCAGCGTACTACATTCCCTATAACCCTAGCGTCATCGAACCTTAAGTGTGTAGACCCTACGGGTTTGGGAACCATGCAGACATGACCGAGACATCTCTCCGGCCAATAACCAACAGCGGGATGTGGATACCCATGTTGGCTCTGATAACCCACAAGTATAGGGGATCGCAATAGTTTTCGAGGGTAAAGTATTAAACCCAAATTTGTTGATTCGACACAAGAGGAGCCAAAGAATACTCTTAAGTATTAGTAGTTGAGTTGTCAATTCAACCACACCTGGAAACTTAGTATCTGCAACAAGATAGTTTAGTAGCACAGTAGTATGATAGCGGTGGTAGCAGCAATAAAAGTAAAGATAGTGTTTTTGTGGTTTTTGTGATAATAGGAACGGAAAATTAAATAGGCGACAAGCAAGATAGGTAAAGCTCGTAGGCATTGGATCGGTGATGGAAAATTACGTCGGATGCAATTCATCATGTAGAAGTTATAACCTAGGGTGACACAGAACTAGCTCCAGTTCATCAATGCAATGTAGGCATGTATTCCAAATATAGTCATACGTGCTTATGGAAAAGAACTTGCATGACATCTTTTGTCCTAGCCTCCCGTGGCAGCGGGGTACTATTGGAAACTAAGGGATATTAAGGCCTCCTTTTAATAGAGTACCGGACCAAAGCATTAACACACAGTGAATACATGAACTCCTCAAACTATGGTCATCACCGGGAGTGGTCCCGATTATTGTCACTTTGGGGTTGCCGGATCATAACACATAGTAGGTGACTATAGACTTGCAAGATAGGATCAAGAACACGCATATATTCATGAAAACATAATAGGTTCAGATCTGAAATCATGGCACTCGGGCCCTAGTGACAAGCATTAAGCATAGCAAAGTCATAGCAACATCAATCTCAGAACATAGTGGATACTAGGGACCAAACCCTAACAAAACTAACTTGATTACATGATAGATCCCATCCAACCCATCACCATCCAGCAAGCCTACGATGGAATTACTCACACACGGCGGTGAGCATCATGGAATTGGTGATGGAGGAAGGTTGATGATGACGATGGCGATGATCTCCACTCTCCGGAGCCCCGAACGGACTCCAGATCAGCCCTCCCGAGAGAGATTAGGGCTTGGCGGCGGCTCCGTCTCGTGAAACGCGATAATTCTTTCTCCTTGATTTTTTTCTCCATGAAACGGAATATATAGGACATGGGGATACGTCGGTGGGGCACCGGGCTGCCCTCGAGGCAGGGGGGCGCGCCCTGGGAAGGGGGGCACGCCCCCCACCCCCGAGGACGGCCCATGGGCCCCCAGGTGTAGATCTTCTTGCTGGTATTCTTTATATTTTCTGAAATAAATCTCCGTTGATTTTCAGGCGATTTCGAGAACTTTTTATTTCTGCACAAAAACAACACCATGGTAGTTCTGCTGAAAACAGCGTTAGTCCGGGTTAGTTCCATTCAAATCATGCAAGTTAGAGTCCAAAACAAGGGCAAAAGTGTTTGGAAAAGTAGATACGTTGGAGACGTATCAACTCCCCCAAGCTTAAACCTTTGCTTATTCTCAAGCAATTCAGTTGATAAACTGAAAGTGATAAAGAAAAACTTTGACAAACTCTGTTTGCTCTTGATGTTGTAAATATGTAAGCTAGCATTCAGGTTTCAACAAGATCATGAACTAACCACATTCACAATAACTCTCAGGTCTCAAGACTACTTACTTCAATGGCATAATCAACTAGCGAGCAATAATAATAAACCTCAGATGACAACACTTCTCAAAACAACCATGATATGATATAACAGGATGGTATCTCGCTAGCCCTTTCTGAGACAGCAAAACAGAAATGCAGAGCACCTTTAAAGATCAAGGACTGGCTAGACATTGTAATTCATGGTAAAAAAGATCCAGTCATGATCATACTCAATGCAAATTAATAGTAATTCATGTAACGATAGAGGTGCTCTCCTACTGGTGCTCTTTGATAAGAGGATGATGACTATGCATAAAAGTAAATAGATAGGCCCTTCGTAGAGGGAAGCAGGGATTTGTAGAGGTGCCAGAGCTCGATTTTTAAATAGAGATTGAATAACATTTTGAGCGGTATACTTTCATTGTCAACATAACAACCAAGAATCTCGATATCTTCCATGCTACGCACATTATAGGCGGTTCCCAAACAGAATGGTAAAGTTTATACTCCCCCAACCAGCAACAAGCACACTCCACGGCCAGCCGAATCCACGGGTTACCGTCCAAACAAGCAACAACCCTGGGAGAGTTTTGTTTAATTATTATGATTTTGAGCATGGGACTGGGCATCCCTGTTACCAGCCATTTTCTGGTGAATGATGAGCGGAGTCCACTCATCGTGAGAATAACCCACCTAGCATGGAAGATATGTTGTGTTAAACTTGGCACGCCTCAGTTCAGTCAAGTAGTTAGTTATTTGCTATCCTTAAATAACGCCAGAAACACACCGTGTTTGTGTTGCGGCTGAGTAGGTCCTAGTTTACTTATTCTTTTCCCTGTAATCTCGTAGATGCAGGCCACGATCTGCCCGTGGGATGGCACGGAAAAACCGGATCATGACCTGCAAAGTCGTTAGACTGAATAAAAGGAAAACGCAGAAAAGACGCAGTTCAGTGCGCGTTGCAAAAACTCTCCCCGTGTTCGCGTGCGTAGCCGCCGTTCTGTACTTCTTCCACCTCTGACGAGTGCATCGAGTTTGCGAGGATCCTGTCGCTGCTCTAACATTTTGTACCAGAGCCTCGGTTCCGGGGGCGATCCGGCGGCGGCGACAAGAGGAGGAACTACGGCGGTGGTGATCGGCGATGGGTGACACGTCGCCGAAGAAGGATTAGGTCGGCGGCGGCGGCGGCAGAAAGTACACGCCGCCAGCGAAGAGGCCCGGCGAGGAGGGTGCCGTGGTCATGCAGCGCGCGCCGACGAGGACTGGCGGTGTCCCAAGTCAATACCCGATGTTGAGCGACTCCAACTACGGCCTCTGGGCCATGAAGATGAAGGTGCTACTCCGCCCATTCGGCGTCTGGCCAGCGTTGGAGGGCACCGCGGAGTTCGACCAAGGCAAGGATGATGAGGCGTTCGCCGCTCTCTCCCAGTCTGTCCCGGACGCGGTGATGATGGCGGTGGCCAACTGCGAGACGGCACGTGAAGCCTGGGAGGCCATCCGGCGCATGCGCGTCTGCGAAGATCGCGTCCAGAAGGCGCGAGTGAAGCAGCTCAAGCGCCAACTCGATCGCATGGAGATGGCAGACATCGAATCAGTCGGTGCTTTCGCCCAGAAGCTCATGACGCTCGTCGGCGAGATACAGTCAATGGGCGAGATGGTGGCGGACGAGACCGTCATCGAGATCCTTTTCAATGTCGTCCCAAGTCGCTTCAGTGACATCGTCAACACGATAGAACAGTGGGTCGATCTAACCACCATGACAGTGGCAGAGGCGGTTGGGCGTCTTGCGGCGTTCGAGGAAAACCAGCGTGGCCGGCCGCGTCAGTCTGGCGGCAGTGGTAGCGAGCAGCTGATGCTTGTTACCCAGGCGCTGGAGCATTTGATGAAAGGCAAGAAGGGCACTCCTGGAGCCGGTAGCAGCAACGCCGGTCGCGGCCGTGGAGGTGGCCGGGGACACGGCGCAGGACGTGGCGGTCGTGGTGACCGCGGCCAAGGTGGACGAGGGGAGAACAAAGACACGGGAAAACAGAAAAAGCATCGCAAGTTCGATATCACCAAGGTGAGGTGTTTTAACTGCAATGAAATGGGACACTTCAAGTCTGATTGTACAGAGCCCAAGTGCGAGCAGGCGAACCTCACGCAGGAAGAGGAGACCGATGATCATCCACTGTTGATGCTGCAAACCTGTGACTTGGTCCAGGCAGAGCAGACTGAACATGTATTTCTGAATGAAGAGAAGGTGCAGCCCAGGCTCAGCGGTAGTCAGGACATATCTTGGTTCTTGGACACCGGGGCAAGTAATCACATGACTGGTTGTCATGGGAAGTTTGCAGAAATTGATGAGGCGGTGAAGGGCAAAGTAAGATTTGGTGATGGCACCGCAGTGGATATCTGTGGCCGTGGCTCAGTGCTCATGAAGTGTCATACCGGGGGGCACCGTATCCTCGTGGATGTGTACTTCATACCTCGTCTGAAGAACAACATTATAAGCTTGGGTCAGTTGGATGAAAACGGATGCAAGTATGTGAGTGAGGATGGAGTGATGACGGTCTGGGACAGGCAAAGAAACGTGCTAGCAAAGGTAAACCGCACGAAGAATAGGACGTATATTCTGAACATCCAGCCGGCAGAGCCAGTCTGCCTGCTAGCACATGCCAAGAAAGATGCATGGCTCTGGCATATGCGCTATGAGCATATAAACTTCCGCTCGCTTCGTTCGCTCGCAGCAGACAACATGGTCTTTGGGATGCCTAAGCTGGAGCAGGTTGAACAGGTGTGTGATGGGTGCATGATCGCCAAACAGCGGCGGCTTCCCTTCCCAGTGCAAGCCGCCTACCGTGCCACTGAGCAACTTCAGTTAATTCATGGAGACTTGTGTGGCCCAATTTCTCCCGAGACCCCAGGTGGGAAGAGGTAGTTCCTACTATTAGTTGATGATTTCTCAAGGCACATGTGGGTCGTCCTGTTGCGTAGCAAGGATGAAGCTTTGGAGGCAGTACAGAAAGTTCAGAAAGCTGCAGAGAATGAGATAGGCCTGAAACTGAAATCCATCTGTACTGAAAGAGGTGGTGAGTTCACTTCCAATGATTTTGCCAAATATTGTGATGATCATGGAGTGAAGCACTTCCTCACTGCACCGTACACCCCTCAGCATAACGGTGTAGTCGAGAGGAGGAACCAAACTGTGGTTGGGATGGCTAGAAGCCTGCTCAAGAGCATGGGGGTGCCGGCGAAGTTTTGGGGTGAAGCAGTGAGCACAGCGGTCTACCTTCTCAATAGATCACCCACCAAAAGTGTAAAGGGCATGACTCCCTATCAAGCATGGCATGGTAAGAAGCCATCTGTTCATCATCTACGCACCTTTGGGTGCGTGGCACATGTCGAGCTAGTGGGACCAGGGCAAACTAAATTGGCAGACAGAAGCAGGCAGATGATCTTTATCGGGTATGAGCCCGGTTCTAAAGCATACAAGATGTATGATCCTGAGAGAAAAAAATTAGTGGTGTCACGAGATGCAGTGTTTGAGGAACATAGGAACTGGGATTGGAGTTCGTCAGGACCCACAGGAGACTATGAACAAGGGACCTTCACTGTCAGCTATCCCAATCGGGAAGAACCTGACGAACCAGATAGTGCAGCCGAAGGGGCTGCCATGGCAGCAGACGGACTGAAAACCCCTGCCGTGGAAGCAAGAAACGCTGTCATGGCAGCAAATTCCGCTCTCGTGGCAGCACCCTGTCAAACTGGTAGGACGAGGCACTTGAACGATGGAGCAGCAATCCCATTTGATTTGGGTGACTCACCGGTAACTCCCACTCATTTTCCTGCATCACCAGAGACACCATACACTAAGCCCTCTCAAGGTCCATAGGGGGAGCGACCACTTGAAGATATCTATGAAGAAACATTAGAGATCAAGACTGCTCATGCTGGCCTATGCCTGTTTGCTTTGAAGGAACCCATTAATCACGTTGAGGCCCTCAAGAAGAAGTGTTGGGAGAGAGCCATGAGAGAGGAAATGAGCTCAATTGAGTCCAACAGCACGTGGGAATTGTGTGAGCTGCCACAAGGGCACAAACCCATCGGCCTTAAGTGGGTGTACAAACTGAAGAAAGATCCAAGTGGTGCAGTAATAAAATACAAGGCAAGGCTTGTGGCAAAGGGGTTTGTGCAGCGACAAGTGATAGACTTCGAAGAAGTATTCGCACCAGTTGCCCGCATGGAATCTATCAGGTTACTAGTAGCACTTGCAGCCCAGTATGGATGGAGAATGCACCATATGGATGTGAATTCAGCGTTCCTTAACGGTGACCTGTCAGAAGAAGTGTACGTTTGTCAACCACCAGGATTTGAGGTTTCTGGAAGTGAAGGTAAAGTGTATAAACTACACAAAGCCTTGTATGGTCTTCGGCAGGCACCGAGAGCATGGAACTCAAAGTTGGACATGACAGTACGCGAACTAGGCTTTGATAAATGTCCATCTGAGTCAGGGTTGTACAAGAGGAAAGAAGGAGATTCGATACTGATCGTGGGGGTTTATGTTGATGACCTCATCATTACTGGAGATTCAGTCAAGATGATTGAAACCTTCAAGGAGCAGATGAAGGGTAAATTCAGTATGAGTGACCTGGGATTGCTAAGCTACTATTTGGGAATTGAAGTACGTCAGACCCATCAAGGGATCACTTTATGCCAATCTGCATATGCTACTCGCATACTAGAGAAGATGGGCATGCAGAATTGCAACCCCAGTCATACCCCAATGGAAGCCAGATTGAAAGTGAGCAAAAATAGTCAGGCAGATGTTGTTGATCCTACCCAATACCGGAGTGTCGTGGGCAGTCTCAAGTACTTGATCCATACACGTCCTGATCTGAGCTATGCAGTTGGATTTGTGAGTAGGTTTATGGAGAAGCCTATAGTAGAGCACATGACTGTTGTTAAGCAAATACTGAGGTACATTAAGGGAACCTTGAGCCTTGGATGTACTTACAGCAGATGCAGTGGAAAACAATCTCGGCTTCTAGGGTACAGCGACAGCGATCATGGAGGTGACATAGATGATCGGAAGAGCACCACAGGGGTGTTGTTTTATCTCGGGAGCAGTCCTGTAACTTGGGCATCGTAGAAACAGAAAATTGTGGCCTTGTCCTCCTGTGAAGCAGAGTACGTGGCAGCTGCGTCAGCTGCTTGCCAAGGGATATGGCTAGCTCGGCTCTTGGGAGAATTACTTGATCAGGAGGCAGACAAATGGGTACTAAGGGTTGATAACCAGTCAGCCATTGCGCTTTGCAAGAACCCTGTATTCCATGAAAGAAGCAAACACATCGACACCCGGTACCATTTTGTGAGAGACTGCGTCGAAGAAGGAAAGCTTGTTGTTGAACATGATAGGATTGAAGATCAGCACGCTGATATCCTGACAAAGTCTCTGCCAAGGTTCAGGTTTCAAGAGCTGAAAAAGAAAATCGGCATGGAGGATCTGAAGTCGTTGGTCCAAGTCTAAGGGGGTGAGTGTTGTGTTAAACTTGGCACGCCTCAGTTCAGTCAAGTAGTTAGCTATTTGCTATCCTTAAATAACGCCAGAAACACACCGTGTTTGTGTTGCGGCTGAGTAGGTCATAGTTTACTTATTCTTCTCCCTGTAATATCGTAGATGCAGGCCACGATCTGCCCGTGGGATGGCACGGAAAAACCGGATCATGACCTGCAAAGTCGTTAGACTGAATAAAAGGAAAACGCAGAAAAGACGCAGTTCAGTGCGCGTTGCAAAAACTCTCCCCGTGTTCCCGTGCGTAGCCGCCGTTCTGTACTTCTTCCACCTCTGACGAGTGCATCGAATGTGCGAGGATCCTGTCGCTGCTCTAACAAGATATAGACAGCCCTAGTTGATACATGAGCTGTTCGAGCATACAAAACAGAATTTCATTTGAAGGTTTAGAGTTTGGCACATACAAATTTATTTGGAACGGCAGGTAAATATCGCATACAGGAAGGTATGGTGGACTCATATGGAATAACCTTGGGGTTTATGGAAGTGGATGCACAAGCAGTATTCCCGCTTAGTACAGGTGAAGGCTAGAATAAGACTGGGAAACGACTAGCTACAGAGCAACAACGGTCATGAACATGCATTAAAATTAATCAACAATAAATGCAAGCACGAGTAGGATATAAATCACCATGAACATAAATATCCTGAAGGCTCAACTACATGCGTGAACATTTGCCAAGTCAAGTCAATTCAATCGTTCAGAGGACGATACCACCCATCATACCACATCACAACCAATTTAATATCATGTTGGCACGCAAGATAGACCATTATAAACTCTCAGCTAATTAAGCATGGCATAAGCAGCTATGATCTCTAATTGTCATTGCAAACATGTTTCATTCATAACAAGCTAAATCAAGAACGACGAGCAATCATATTTACAGAAACAAGAGAGGTCGAGTTCATACCAGCGTTTCTCATCTCAATTAGTTCATCATATATCATCCTTATTGCCTTTCACTCGCACGACCGAACGGTGTGGAAAATAATAATAGTGCACATGCATTGGACTAAGCTGGAATCTGCAGGCATTTGATACAAGAGAGAAGACAAGATAATATGGCTCAAGGTTAAACCAACAACAAAGCATATGAGAGCCACTAAGCATTTTCAATCATGGTCTTCTACTCTTAACTCCTAAAGAAAAGAAAAGAAACTATTTACACGGGAAAGCTACCAACAAGCAAAAGAAGAACGGGAAATCTTTTTGGGTTTTCATTTTTAGTTACTACTACAAGCAAAGAAAGTATACTAGCTAGAAGCTATAACTGATATATTTTTTGTTTTTCTGGGTTTTTCTAGCACACAAGAAAAATACTAAGAAAAAGAAATTTAAACTAAGCATGGATGGTACAATGAAAGAGTGTGAGCACCGATAGCTGGAATAAGTGTGAACATGAAAGTAAGTCGGTGAGAAACACGTACTCCCCCAAGCTTAGGCTTTTGGCCTAAGTTGGTCTATGGCCACGGATCGAAGCCACTCCCTCCAATGTACTGAGATGTGTCCTCTGGATGCCACTGGTTGGCGAGCTCGTCTAGATCCCACCCATAAACAGATTGACGAGAAGGATCAAATGGTGGTTCTGGCTCAGTCTCTGAAGCTTGTGCATGGGCTTGGTATTGGTAGAAGGCATCTGATGTAATGAGGTACTTGCCTGTGGACAGATCAAACAGAGATGGTGCAGGCAAGGTAACAATTTCACAGTATATTTCAACAAACCTCAATTTATAAAGTAGCTGCATATTTTTGTCTTTAACAATAAAGTCATGAGCTACCATGCTCTTGTAGTCTAGATAAACAGGGAAAAGCAATTTTTCTTCCTTCTCATGATGCCTAATAGGTATATTAAAATGTTCAGCAAGGCGAGAAGCAAAGATGCCTCCAAAGACGGGCCCCTTTGAGCGGTTCAGACTCAATCGTTTGGCAACGACGGCGCCCATGCTAAAAGTTGTGTCACGAAACAAAGCATGGCGTAAAATTATAATATCAGGGGCACTGAGATTCCCACTGTTCCCGCGACCAATTAAACATCTACTAGCAAATAAAGCAAAATAGCGTAGAACAGAGAAGTGTATACTGGTGATTCTTGCCCCTGAAACTTGTCTAGTTTCACCTACGGCTATCATATCAATAAACCCTTTGACGTCTTCATGACATGGTTCATCAAGTCTACCTTCAAAGGGTACTTTGCATATTTCACAAAAGTCTAACAGTGATATCTCCTTAACCACATCATATAAGCGAAACTCCACCGTAGGTGGTGTTTTCCTAGAATGAAAATGAAAGCTTTGCGTAAAAATATTGATGAGTAAGAGATACTGTTCTTTTTGGTCGTTGATGAATTCGGTGAGGCCTGCATTATTCGCCATCCAATAAAAGTCTTCGTAAATACCGGCGGACATCATGAAATTATTACAAGGACATTCGCACGGTCAAACTTCCGCCATGCGAGGAAGATGATACTTGGGCTTCTTATTTTCTTATTTCTTCGTCTCCTCTGAGCTCTTGCTGGAAGAGCCCCTCAATATTCTTTTTAACATTTTCCTTTTCTGAAAATTCCTGAAATTTTTAGTAACTCACAATAAAAGTTAACCAAACTCAAAAAGATTGATAGCAACAACTCCTATAAGTGCCTAGAGGCTATATCATGCATTAGAACTACTTGGGACCAAGAAAATTTGACATGCAAGCACAAGAACAATGTCACCACAACAGCACAAATTTGCAGCAAATAAAGCACTAGAACAAAAACTAATTGGACCAATGGAGGAGTCACATACCAAGGAACAATCTCCCCAAACAGTTTGGTGAATGGTGCATTGAGCAAGCAGATCGAAAATGGCAGCAAAACGAGCTAGAACTCGGGTTTGAGCTGGCTGGGGAATTTTTTGGGAGGAAGAAGAAGAGTGTGGGTGAAAGGATAAGTGGAGGGGGGCCACGTGGGGCCCTCGAGGTAGGGGCGCGCCCTGTGCGGTTGAGGCCAGGTGCTGGCTCCCCTCGCTGTGTGTTCAGTGCCATATTTTCTTAAATATTCTATAAAAAATCATATTTCATTTTCATGGCATTTGGAGAACTTTTATTTTCGGGATATTTTTTATTGCATGGATAAGTCTAGAAACAGACAGATAATGATATTTTTGTTTTATTTAACCTAGTTAACAGAAAGTAAAAGGAGGGTATAGAAGGTTTGTGCTATCTAGATTCACCTATCCCATGTTCATCAAAAGGAATCCATTAACAAGGTTGATCGGGTATTGTTAATAAACTCTTTCCGAGTAACATGAAACCAGAGAACTTTCGAATAACACTATGTTACCTCAATAGGGATATGTATGTCCCCAACAATAAGTATGTCATATGCCTTCTTGATAGTGGGAATAGGAAACTCAAAACCTCCAATAGTAATAGTTGAAGTTTTTCAAATATAATTGATACTGAAGACCTGAGGTTGTTTCCTCGGAAAGTGTACCGTATGCTCATTACCATTGACATGAAAAGTGGCATTGCCTTTGTTGCAATCAATAACAGCTCCTGCAGTATTCAGAAAAGGTCTTCCAAGAATAATAGACATAATATCATCCTCGGGAATATCAAGTATAACAAAGTCTTTTAGAATAGTAACATTTGCAACTACAACAGGCACATCCTCACAAATACCGACAGGTATAGCAGTTGATTTATCAGCCATTTGCAAGGATATTTCAGTCGGTGTCAACTTACTCAAGTCAAGTCTACGATATAAAGAGAGAGGCATAACACTAACACCGGCTCCAAGATCACACAAAGCAGTTTTAACATAGTTTCTCTTAATGGAGCAAGGTATAGTAGGTACTCCCGGATCTCCTAATTTCTTAGGCATTCCACCCTCAAAAGTGTAATTGGCAAGCATGGTGGAAATTTCTACTTCAGGTATCTTTGTTTTGTTGGTAATGATATCTTTCATATATTTGGCATAAGGATTTGTTTTAAGCACATCAGTCAAACGCATACGCAAAAAGATAGGTCTAATCATTTCACCGAAGCGCTCAAAATCCTCATCATCCTTTTTCTTGGATGGTTTTGGAGGAAAAGGCATGGGTTTCTGAACGCATGGTTCTCTTTCCCTACCGTTCTTCCTAGCAACAAAGTCTCTCTTATCATAACGTTGATTCTTTGATTGTGGGTTATCAAGATCAACAGCGGGTTCAATCTCTACGTCATTATCATTACTAGGTTGAGCATCATCATGAACATCATTATTAACATTATCACTAGGTTCATGTTCATTACCAGATTGTGTCTCAACATCAGAAACAGATATATCATTGGGATTCTCAGGTGGGTGAGCTACAGGTTTACTAGGAGCATGCAAAGTCTTATCGTTTTTCTTTTTCTTCTTCTTAGAAGAACAAGGTGCATCTAAATTAGATCTCTGAGAATCTTGCTCAATTCTCTTAGGGTGGCCTTCAGGATACAGATGTTCCTGAGACATTTTGCCACCTCTAGTAGCAACTCTAACAACATAGTCATTATTCTTACTATTTAATTCATTGACCAAGTCATTCTGAGCCTTAAGTACTTGTTCTACTTGAGTGGTGACAATAGAAGCATGTATACTAATGAGTTTTAGTTCATCCTTAGCACTAGACAGATAATCACTCAAGCGTTCAATCATATGAGCATTGTGTTGTAATTGTCTACCAACATAAGCATTGAAGTTTTCTTGTTTCACAATAAAATTGTCAAACTCATCTATGCATTGGCTATCAGACTTATAACGAGGAATATCACCTTCATCAAATCTATAAAAAGAATTTACCTTTACTACCTGTGTCGGGTTATTAAGACCATGTATTTCTTCAATAGGCGGTAAATTCTTAGCATCTTCAGCTTTAATACCTTTTTCTTTCATAGATTTCTTTGCCTCTTGCATATCTTCAGGACTAAGAAATAGAACACCTCTTTTCTTCGGAGTTGGCTTAGGGGCTGGTTCAGGAAGTGTCCAATTATTTTCATTAGCCAGCATATTATTCAATAGTAATTCAGCTTGTTCAACTGTCCTTTCCCTGAAAACACAACCAACACAACTATCCAGGTGGTCTCTGGAAGCATCGGTTAGTCCATTATAAAAGACATCAAGTATATCATGCATCTCAAGAGGATGATTAGGCAAAGCATTAAGTAACTGGAGAAGCCTCCCCCAAGCTTGTGGGAGACTTTCTTCTTCAGTTTGAGCAAAGTTATATATTTCCCGTAAGGCAGCTTATTTCTTATGAGCAGGAAAATATTTAGCAGAAAAGTAATACATCATATCCTGGGGACAACGCACACAACCAGGATCAAGAGAATTAATCCAAGCCTTAGCATCACCCTTTAACGAGAACGGAAATAGCTTAAGGATATAGTTGTAATGAATATTTTCATCATTGGTAAACAGGGTGGCTATATCATTCAACTTGGTAAGATTTGCCACAACAGTTTCAGACTCATAGCCATGGAAAGGATCATATTCAACCAAAGTAATTAACTCAGGATCAATAGAGAATTCATAATCCTTATCAGTAACACATATAGGTGAAGTAGCAAAAGCAGGGTCATGTTTCATTCGAGCATTCAAGGACTTTTCTTTCAGCTTAGCTAATAATTTCTTAAGATCATATCTATCATTGCAAGCAAGAAAGTCTCTAGCAGTTTCTTCATCCATAAAATAACCCTCAGGCACAACAGGCAATTCATATCTATTGGGAGTAGTTTCATCATCACTATCATAAATATCATCAACATTTGCACTCTCACTGACCTTAGCAATTTGTTCATCTAGAAATTCACCTAGTGGCACAGTATCAGGCATAGAGGTAGTTTCATCATACATAGCACAAGTAGCATCATCAAGAACATACGACATATCAGATTCAATAGCAGGAGTAGGTGTCGCAAGTTTACTCATAACAGAAGGAGAATCAAGTGCAGAGCTAGATGGCACTTCCTTACCTCCCCTCGTAGTTGAGGGTAAGATCTTGGTTTTTGAGTCCTTCAAATTATTCATAGTGATAAGCAGATATAAATCCCAAGTGAGTTAAAGAATAGAGCTATGCTCCCCGGCAACGGAGCCAGAAAATAGTCTTGATAACCCACAAGTGTAGGGGGTCGCAATAGTTTTCGAGGGTAAAGTATTAAACCCAAATTTGTTGATTCGACACAAGGGGGGCCAAAGAATACTCTTAAGTATTAGCAGTTGAGTTTTCAATTCAACCACACTTGGAAACTTAGTATCTGCAGCAAAATAGTTTAGTAGCACAGTAATATGATAGCGGTGGTAGCAGCAATAAAAGTAAAGATAGTGTTTTTGTGGTTTTTGTGATAATAGCAACGGAAAAGTAAATAGGCGACAAGCAAGATAGGTAAAGCTCGTAGGCATTGGATCGGTGATGGAAAATTACGTCGGATGCAATTCATCATGTAGAAGTTATAACCTAGGGTGACACAGAACTAGCTCCAGTTCATCAATGCAATGTAGGCATGTATTCGGAATATAGTCATAAGCGCTTATGGAAAAGAACTTGCATGATATCTGTTGTCCTACCCTCCCGTGGCATCGGGGTCCTATTGGAAACTAAGGGATATTAAGGCCTCCTTTTAATAGAGTACCGGACCAAAGCATTAACACACAATGAATACATGAACTCCTCAAACTATGGTCATCACCGGGAGTGGTCCCGATTATTGTCACTTCGGGGTTGCCGGATCATAACACATAGTAGGTGACTATAGACTTGCAAGATAGGATCAAGAACACACATATATTCATGAAAACATAATAGGTTCAGATCTGAAATCATGGCACTCGGGCCCTAATGACAAGTATTAAGCATAGCAAAGTCATAGCAACCTCAATCTCAGAACATAGTGGATACTAGGGATCAAACCCCTAACAAAACTAACTCGATTACATGATAGATCCCATCCAACCCATCACCGTCCAGCAAGCCTATGTTGGAATTACTCACACACGGCGGTGAGCATCATGGAATTGGTGATGGATGAAGGTTGATGATGACGATGGCGACGATCTCCACTCTCTGGAGCCCCGAACGGACTCCAGATCAGCCCTGCAGAGAGAGATTAGGGCTTGGCGGCGGCTCCGTCTTGTGAAACGCGATAATTCTTTCTCCTTGATTGTTTTCTCCACGAAACGGAATATATAGGACCTGGGGATACGTTGGTGGGGCAACGGGCTGCCCTCGAGGCAGGGGGGCGCGCCCTGGGAAGGGGGTGCGCCCCCCACCCTCAAGGACGGCCCGTGGGCCCCCAGGTGTGGATCTTCTTGCTGGTATTTTTTTTATTTTCTGAAATAAATCTCCGTTGATTTTCAGGTGATTCCGAGAACTTTTTATTTCTGCACAAAAACAACACCATGGCAGTTCTGCTGAAAACAGCGTCAGTCCGGGTTAGTTCCATTCAAATCATGCAAGTTAGAGTCCAAAATAAGGGCAAAAGTGTTTGGAAAATTAGATACGTTGGAGACGTATGATGTCTACACACGCTTCTACTCTTGTAGACTATGTTGGGCCTCCAAGCGCAGAGGTTTGTAGGACAGCAGCAATTTCCCTCAAGTGGATGACCTAAGGTTTATCGAACTCAGGGAAGTAGAGGTTGAAGATGGTCTCTCTCAAGCAACCCTGCAACTAAGATACAAGAAGTCTCTTGTGTCCCCAACACACCTAATACACTTGTTAGATGTATAGGTGCACTAGTTCAGCGAAGATATGGTAAAATATGGATGATAGGAGTGGCAAAGCAAAGTAATATAAATCTGTAATAAAAAGTGCAGCAAGCAAACAAGTGGTAAACGTGAGCACAAATGGTATTGCAATGGTGGAAACAAGGCCTAGGGATCATACTTTCACTAGAGGCAACTCCCAACAACATTAACATAATCGAATCACATGATATTTCCCATAAAACATGCAAAGGGGACGCACTCGGAGGTCATTCCTTCGTGGTCAAGAGAGGACGAGAATTATGTAGGGCTACAAAAGCACACCTCAAAGTTCGTAGTTCTCAATCTAAGGATTTCCCAATGTCACCGCGGCCATCCAAAGAGAGTCCCACAATCACCACAACATATCTAAAGGATAGTCAAAGACAAGCACCAAGAGACTCTCAATCTTCAATCAACACACAAGAAAGGAAATCACTCATGAAAATATTTTTCTAATCCATGTCCAATAGACCGATGTCACCTTGGTCTCGGGGATTATACTAGATAAAGACAAGTGAGTACATCAATCCAATACATAAAGGAAGGGGAAATATCATGGGATCACCCTAGATTAACATAGCATATGATCACAACGAAGATCACATCATGGTAGAGAGAGATAACCACATAGCTACACGTACGAGCCCTCGGCCCCGGAGAAGACTACTCACACATGGACATGGTGAGGAGGAGGTTGATGATGGTGTTGATGGAGAGGTGCAGCCCCGCGAGGAGGAGACGGCCGGCGGCAGCCACGGAGGCGGCGGCGGCGGCCCTTGGGGGCGCGGCGGCGGCCCTAGGGGGCAGCGGCTCCTTGGCCCCCCTTCTTCCTTGTGGATGGTGCTGCAATGGTGCTGGTCCTCCCCTCCAAGACGGCGGCTCGGGAGGAGGAAAATTCGTGGTCCTTGGTGACCTAGGTTTCCTCTTTTTATATAGACTCTCGGAATCCCGTCATCAGATTTTGGGCCTCAATAAAACGGGCTTTACTCGGTCGTCCGGACTCCGATTTGGACGAATTTTATATCCAGAAGCATCGCCTCGAAATTCCCCACAACTTTCGCAACTAGTCTTTTTCTGTTTGACGTCGTCTTCGGGCCGGAACTTGACCATCTTTAAAAAACGTTCTCAGACAGATTTCAGGAAAGTCAGAGTCCTACTCCAATACGACTCCTTTTGCGCTTTTGTCCATTTCCAAGTAATTCCTACACAATAAAGTGTAAAACAAGAACATTGTGCACTTTTGCAACCATTAGTAGGTTAGTCAAAATATGATCAAAAGTGTATGTAAGTGCATAAATATCATAGCAATATCACACAAAAAAGGCATGGAGCAAGCAGAAATTATAGATACGTTTTGGATGTATCAACATCCCCAAGCTTAATTCCTGCTCGTCCTCGAGTAGGTAAATGATAACAAGCATAATTTCTGTGGTGACATGCTATTAACCATATAAGGACTTTTCACAGTCACATGACAAAAGCTTACTGAGACAATGAATCTGTAGTAATTAAGTTGCCTCGTGAGAAAATCACAAAGAACTGAAAGTTTTACAATATGATACTGAAACATCAAATAGATTTGTAGTGAGCATGGTGTGCAAATATGATAAAGTGGTACCTCGCTTGCCCCCTTTAGTGAAGCAAAACATAAATGCAGGGGCACCTCCAAGGTTTAAGTGACGACTAGATACAATGATTTCAGAATAAACGATATCATAATCATGCAAAAGACAATGGTACTTTGGGACAATGCACATTACACTCAGAATGACAATCATGCTCTCAATAGTTGGTGCTTTAAAGAAGGTGGAGACTCTCGAACCGTGGCTTTTGTTGGCAAGGTTGAAAACCCGTGGTCGGAAACAAAAACTAAACATGTACCAGAGCTCTTGGTTTTAAAAACAGAGGTAATAATTATTTTTTAGAATATGCATATTTCGTCAACGAATGCTAGCAGATAACTCAATTACTTCTCGAGCTGGACAAGTTTCGAGGAACGGCTCCCGCACAAGGACGATCACATCCTCTTAATCTCCTTTGTTTATCACTGCCAAAGTTTTCTGATTTCTCATGAACAAAGCGTGAAGGAGGGTTTGTTTGTTGTATATTTTTTAATGAGCCGGGCGCACTCTTTGCCAGTTCCTTCTCGTATTAGGGGTTTGCACATTAGACATGCAATCCCGGGGTGAAGCTTGTCCAACTTAAAAAGATCATGAATTAACTACTACTTCCTCATGAGCTAAAACAGAGGCATAAAATAGAAATGCTTTTTTTTGAATAATTTCAAGATGGTACAAGATAGTCTTCGTTAGGAATGGCAGGTAAATACCATGTATAGGAAGGTATGGTGGACTCATATGGCATAACTGGTTTAAAGAATTTGGATGCACAAGCAGTCAGTCCGCTTAGTACAGGTGGAGGTTAGCAAAAGACTGGGAGCGACCAACTAAGAGAGCAATGACGGTCATAATCATGCAGAGCGACAAAGCAACATTGAATCAGGCATGGAAGTTATATCGCTACTCAGAAATTAAAGTTCATCAAGGCTTGATAGACTTTCTTTACAGTCTTAAATATGCGTGAGCATATGCCAAGTCAATCAAAATAAATTCTCGAAGGAAGATATCACTAAACCATACCACATAATAGGCAAACAAATCATGTTGGTACTCCAATAACACATTGGGAACCCCCCAGCTATTTGAGACTAACCATAAGAAAACATGAACTACTAAGCACCATTATGCACATAGCATTTTATCATAGACATATCAACCAATGCAACAGAAGCCAACTCTCTTAGCAAGATAAGCATGATAAATAAAGAGAGTTCCAGCAACCAACTAAACAAAAGCTCTTTTAAAAAGTAAATCATGAAAACTAAGAGCTGAACATGATAGTAGCTATTGAAAGACAAAGAACACACACAGCAAAGATAGACATGAAAATTCTATGTTATGTTCTAGGTTGAAGTGGAGTGTGTTTCTCTCCCACACAAAGAAAGATGAGTTCCAACTCGTTATGAAAAGCAAGCAAAGCTAAAGAAAACTAAAAAGGAAACTAAAAGCAAGACGCTCCAAGCATAGCACATAACACATGAAGTGATAAAAATATAGTGGAACGAAAGACGAACTGATAATGTTGATGGAGAAGGAGATGCACGGGGGCATCCCCAAGCTTAGACGCTTGAGTCTTCTTGAATATTTCTTGGGGGTGCATGGGGGCATCCCCAAGCTTGAGCGTTTGACACTCCTGAATCTTTTTATCATCTTCCCTCGCACACTTGAAAACTCCCTTCATACATAACTCATCATAATCTGATTAGCGAGGTTAGTACCTTAATAAAATAATTTTTCCTTGCTGGAAATAAAGATATTCTTGAAGGTCTACTGTTTCTCAAGATTGACAAAAGGTTTTTGCAAAGAAAAAGCAAGCTCAAGGTTTGCAAAATGAAGGAAAGGCAAAACAGGACAGAATCTGTGAAAAACAGACCAGCAGGTAGTAAATAATTTTTTCAGGGCACTTCTGCAACTCAAATCAAAAAACTCAGAACAGACGCCCGAAAGCCAATTGTATAGAGCACGCTGTCGAAAAAATTCAGACCAAAAAGATGATCTGGTGATTTTATACGAATTTTTCTATCCAAGGACAGAATCTGTTTCCTGGACAGCACGTCACAACTTTTGAACTTTCTTGCAATCAGAGGCTAAACTTGGCACAAAGCTGAAAAGTAAAGATACAATGATGACGCTACTGTAGTAACAACATCAAGACACAACAAAAGCAAAATAAAATTTTATTCATTGTGGGTTGCCTCCCAAAAGCGCTTTCTTTTATGCCTTTAAGCTAGGCATAAGACTTTAATGATGCTCTCGTAGGAATAAGAGCTGAAGAACAAAAGAGAGCATCAAGAAGCAAATACCAAACACATTTAAGCCTAACATGCTTCCTATGCATAGGAATATTGCAATAGAATAATTCATTGAAGCACAAAGCAATAAGCATAGGAAGACAAAACAAGTGCAGCTTCAAAACCTTCAACATAAAGAGAGGGAACTTGATATTATTGAAATATCTATAAGCATATGTTCCCTTCTCATAATAATTTTCAGTGGGATCATGGATGAACACAACAATATAACTATCACATAAGGCATTATTTCCATGATCCAAAAGCATAAAAGTGTCATTACTCTTCATATAAGCAAAATCTTTCTTATTAGGAATAGTGAGAGTAAAGCAATCATAACCATCATGGTAATCATCATATTTAGGAGGCATATCATAATCATAATAAATTTTATCCTCAATAGTAGGTGGACTAAAAAGCTCACATTTATCATTGTAATCATCATATATAGGAAGCAAAGTATCATCAAAGTAAATTTTCTCTTCAAAAGTTGGGGGACTAAAAATATCATGTTCATCAAACGTGTCATCCCCAAGCTTAGAGCTTTCCATGTCATTAGCAATATTGATATTAAAAAACATACTAATAACATCACCACCATCATGATTGTTATGCAAATAATAACGTTCCAAAGGTTTTTTAATTTTCTCTTCGAACACATCATGTCCAAGTTCAAGGTAGAGCTTATAAAGCTCTCTCATATTTTTGTTGTTTTCCATTAAGAAAAACTAGTGAAATAAAAACAAGAAACAAAAAGATTTAATTGCAAGATCTAAAGATATACCTTCAAGCACTCACTTCCCCGGAAACGGCGCCAGAAATAGCTTGATGTCTACATACGCTTCTACTCTTGTAGACTATGTTGGGCCTCCAAGCGCAGAGGTTTGTGGGACAGCAGCAATTTCCCTCAAGTGGATGACCTAAGGTTTATCGAACTCAGGGAACTAGAGGTTGAAGATGGTCTCTCTCAAGCAACCCTGCAACTAAGATACAAGAAGTCTCTTGTGTCCCCAACACACCTAATACACTTGTTAGATGTATAGGTGCACTAGTTCGGCGAAGAGATGGTAAAATATGGATGATAGGAGTGGCAAAGCAAAGTAATATAAATCTGTAATAAAAAGTGCAGCAAGCAAACAAGTGGTAAACGTGAGAACAAATGGTATTGCAATGGTGGAAACAAGGCCTAGGGATCATACTTTCACTAGAGGCAACTCCCAACAACATTAACATAATCGAATCACATGATATTTCCCATAAAACATGCAAAGGGGACGCACTCGGAGGTCATTCCTTCGTGGTCAAGAGAGGACGAGAATTATGTAGGGCTACAAAAGCACACCTCAAAGTTCGTAGTTCTCAATCTAAGGATTTCCCAATGTCACCGCGGCCATCCAAAGAGAGTCCCACAATCACCACAACATATCTAAAGGATAGTCAAAGACAAGCACCAAGAGACTGTCAATCTTCAATCAACACACAAGAAAGGAAATCACTCATGAAAATATTTTTCTAATCCATGTCCAATAGACCGCTGTCACCTTGGTCTCGGGGATTATACTAGATAAAGACAAGTGAGTACATCAATCCAATACATAAAGGAAGGGGAAATATCATGGGATCACCCTAGATTAACATAGCCTATGATCACAACGAAGATCACATCATGGGAGAGAGAGATAACCACATAGCTACACGTACGAGCCCTCGGCCCCGGAGAAGACTACTCACACATGGACATGGTGAGGAGGAGGTTGATGATGGTGTTGATGGAGAGGTGCAGCCCCGCGAGGAGGAGACGGCCGGCGGCAGCCACGGAGGCGGCGGCGGCGGCCCTTGGGGGCGCGGCGGCGGCCCTCGGGGCGGCGGCCCTAGGGGGCAGCGGCTCCATGGCCCCCTTCTTCCTTGTGGATGGTGCTGCAATGGTGCTGGTCCTCCCCTCCAAGACGGCGGCTCGGGAGGAGGAAAATTCGTGGCCCTTGGTGACCTAGGTTTCCTCTCTTTATATAGACTCTCGGATTCCCGTCATCAGATTTTGGGCCTCAGTAAAACGGGCTTTACTCGGCCATCCGGACTCCGATTTGGACGAATTGTATATCCAGAATGTCGGTGTACTAGAGTAGGGGTACCTTAGTATCCCGACTTGTGCACGGGCACTAGCAGCGTCCCGTGGTCTGGCTGCCCACGTGCCCGCCAAAAGCCCACTCTGGACCCCTTTGAAGCCATTCAAGAACAAAGTATACAAGTTAGAAGATCAAGGCCCCGGCAAGAGGAGCTTGCTGGGAAGGCTGCTCCCAGCACAAGACCACTTTATTCTCACAAGACCCTGGCAAGAGGAGCTTGCCAGGAAGGCCAAAGAATAACACTTCAGAAGATACATCATAGTGCATCGTGCGCCCCGGCAGGACCCGGAGAGCGGCAAGCCCCCGGGCCCGGCAAGATAGCGACCCCGGCAAGGCGCTTGCCGGGGGAAGCCTACACTGTGTGCCTGCGCTCCAGCTCATTCGGCCACGCGTCGCCCTGGGGCCCTTCCAGGGGCACGTGGCAGATAGTTGTGCAGCCTGAGGGACACGCTGGCGAGCCGCGGTGACGAAGCCATCGCCGTGGCGAACGGAGACTCATGGACGGACGCTTTTGGGGTCGACGGCGATGGGCATTCAATGCCCTTGTCCCCCACCGTCAGAGTTAGGTGAAGACCACTGTTCATGCACTGTTCATGCACTGTTACAACTACCACCAAATTTACACTTTTACCCTCCTCTACGTTGACACCTATCGGTGACCCCTTTGAGATATAAAAGGAGGCCCATGCACAACGTAGAGGGGGTTCGATCCCAGAAACTCGATCACTTCTACGCTCGGAGTAGCTGGCACTGTAGATCTTCAATCTCCCGAGCCCCAGAACTTAATACAACCTAGGCAGGAGTAGGGTTTTACGCGTCCGCGCGGCCCGAACCTGGGTAAACTGCCCGCGTGTGCTCCTCGATCTGCTCTCCGTGCTCCCTCCGCTCCCTTACCGCAACGTAGAAGGGGCTCCGGTCCCATAGGTGTTCGTGGGCGGTCAGTATCCCCTACCTGGACGGCACTGGTGGTACCTTCACCATCAGTGCTACACTCGACCCCAAATAGGAAAGCGCGCTCGTTGCCTTCCTGCGGGCGAATGTCGACGTGTTCGCATGGCAACCGTCTGACATCCCCGGCGTTCCCAGGAAGGTAATTGAGCACAAGCTTGCTGTTTGTCCTCACGCGCGGCCCGTCACGCAGAAGGTCAGGAAGCAAGCTGTGGAGCGCCAAGAGTTCATTGCCGAGGAGATAAAGAAGTTGGAAGCAGCGGGCCTGGTTAGAGGCGTACTTCATCCCACGTGGTTGGCTAATCCAGTTGTCGTGCGAAAGGCTAATGGGAAATGGAGACTTTGTATAGACTTCACGGATGTGAATAAAGCTTGTCCCAAGGATCCCTTTCCTTTGCCGCGCATCGACCAGATTGTTGACTCCACAGCTGGGTGTGAGTTGCTTTCATTTCTCGATGCATACTCAGGTTACCACCAGATATTTATGGCAGAGGAAGATGAAGAGAAGACTGCATTCATTACTCCATGTGGCACATACTGCTTCATACGCATGCCCTTTGGATTGAAGAATGCAGGCTCAACATTTGCAAGGGTGGTACACACTGCTTTTGAGCCACAGATACACAGAAATGTAGAAGCTTACATGGATGATATAGTGGTCAAGAGCAAGAGCAAGGATACCCTGATCCAAGACTTAGAAGAAACCTTTGAGAATCTGCGCAAGATACAACTCAAGCTGAACCCCGAGAAATGCGTTTTCGGAGTCCCCTCCGGCAAGCTTCTCGGGTTCTTTGTGTCCCAGAGGGGGATTGAAGCCAATCCCGACAAAATAAAAGCCATCGAGCAGATTGAAGCCCCGAAGCGCGTCAAGGACGTAAGGAGACTTGCTGGTTGTGTGGCTGCCCTCAGGAGGTTCATTTCAAAGTCTGCAGAACGCGCCCTGCCTTTCTTCAAAATCTTGAAAAAAGCAGGTCCTATGAAATGGACTCCGGAAGCGGAGGCAGCGCTGCAAGACTTGAAAGGATACCTATCCTCCACTCCAATACTTGTCGCACCTACGCCACAAGAGAAGTTGCTGCTGTACCTAGCGGCAACCAATCAAGTGGTTAGTGCTGCGTTAGTAGCGGAGAGGGAGTCGGATGAGGAACCCACATCCCCGGCAAGCTCATCCAGCGACAAGCAGGGGGCTACCCCGACAAGCTCTGGCCCCGACAAGGACAAGTCTGCGCAGGAACAAGGAGAAGTGCGGAAGAAGATGGTACAGCGCCCAGTTTATTTTGTAAGTTCCCTCTTGCAGGGGGCTAGATCAAGATATTCTGGGGTGCAGAAATTGCTTTTCGGCCTCCTCATGGCCTCAAGAAAGCTGCACCACTACTTCCAAGCACATGAGATAACGGTGGTCACTCGCTTTCCGTTGAAGAGGATATTGCAAAATCCAGAAGCAACAGGCAGGATCGTCGAGTGGGCACTGGAGCTGTCGAGCTTTGGTCTCAAGTTCGAGAGTACTTCGACTATACAGAGCAGAGCTTTGGCAGAGTTCATAGCAGAATGGACCCCAACACCAGATGAGGAAGTTCCAGAGTCAAGCATCCCCGTCCAAGAAGCAAGCAAAGAGTGGATAATGTACTTCGACGGTGCTTTCTCGCTGCAAGGAGCCGGTGCTGGCGTGTTACTCATAGCACCCACCGGAGAGCACCTCAAGTATGTTGTCCAAATGCACTTTCCCAAGGAGAAAGCGACAAACAATACTGCTGAGTATGAAGGTTTGCTTGCCGGCCTCAGAATTGCGGCCGAACTTGGGATCAAAAAGCTGATTGTATGGGGAGATTCACAATTGGTGGTCCGACAAGTAAACAAGAGTTACCAGAGTCCCTTGATGGAAGCTTATGTCGATGAAGTGAGGAAGCTTGAAGAACACTTTGAAGGCCTGCAAATGGAGCACGTTCCAAGAGCTCAAAATGATATTGCTGACGGCCTGTCGAAGTGTGCTGCAATGAAGTTACCTGTGGAACCAGGGACCTTCGTGCTCAAGCTAACTCAGCCATCCGTTACACCGTCAGTTGGGCAAAGCAAGAAGAGGAAGTTGGTCTCCGGCGATTACTTGCCGGCGGATCTTCCCGAAGCCGCCGCCAAGATCCCCAAGAACAACAACCAAGATGCTGAGGAACAGTCTGCTCCCGCGGACCCAAGGGTCTGTACAGTTGAAGCAGGCGTTCCCGACAAGTCTTGCCCCGGCAGGCTTGCCGAGGAACCCTCAGCTCCGGCAGAGCCGCAGGTTCTTGCCGTAGAAGCTGAGGTTCCCGCAGCAGCACTGATGCCTTTAGTCCTTGTTGTTGAGCCTCAGGCTCCAGCATGGGCACAACAAATCGTCCGTTTTCTTCAAACTGGAGAACTTCCCGAAGAACCAGAAGAGATAGAGAGGATAACCAGACAGTCAAGTATGTACCAGTTCGTTGGCAACGAACTGTACAGAAGAAGACTCAACGGTGTCAGGTTGAAGTGCATTTCCAGGGAAGATGGACAGAAGCTGTTGGCAGAGATACATGGAGGCATATGTGGCCACCACATTGGCGCAAGGGCACTTGCCGGGAAGGCGTTCCGGCAAGGATTCTTTTGGCCAGAAGACCTCCAAGATGCAACTGCACAAGTAACCAAGTGTGAAGCGTGCCAGTTCCATGCCAAGCAAATACATCAACCAGCTCAAGCTCTCCAGACGATCCCTTTGTCCTGGCCCTTCTCGGTCTGGGGGCTCGATATCCTCGGCCCCTTTCCCCGCGCCGTCGGGGGCTTTGAGTACTTGTACGTTGCAATAGACAAGTTCACAAAGTGGCCAGAAGTGGAACCAGTGAGAAAGGTGACAGCACAGTCAGCAGTGAAGTTCTTCAGGACAATTGTTTGCCGTTTCGGGATCCCTAACAGGATCATCACCGACAACGGCACACAGTTCACAAGCCGCACCTTCATGCAGTACGTCCAAGACCTTGGCGCCAAGGTCTGCTTTGCTTCTGTTGCTCACCCGAGGAGCAATGGTCAAGCAGAGAGGGCAAATGCTGAAGTGCTGCGCGGGCTCAAGACAAGAACGTTCGACAGGCTGCACAAGTGCGGAAGAAACTGGATAGAGGAGTTGCCGGCGGCTCTTTGGTCAATCAGGACGACACCAAATCGAGCCACCGGACAGACACCCTTTGCTCTTGTCTATGGAGCAGAGGCAGTTCTCCCCACGGAACTCGTATACGGGTCTCCTCGAGTGCTCGCTTACGACGAGCTCGAGCAAGAGCAACTGCGGCAAGATGATGCATTGCTCCTCGAGGAGGAACGTCTCCAGGCTGCTGTATGAGCTGCTCGATACCAGCAAGCCTTGCGTCGCTACCATAGCCGCAAAGTCAAGGCCAGGAGTCTCGAGGAAGGCGACCTTGTTCTTCGGCGCGTTCAGTCCGCCAAGGGCTCCAGCAAGTTGACGCCGAAGTGGGAAGGCCCTTATCGGGTGAGACAAGTCACAAGGCCCGGCGCTGTCCGCCTTGAGACCGAAGAAGGCTTACCGGTGAGCAACTCCTGGAACATAGAGCATCTTCGCAAGTTTCACCCGTAAGGCGCGGTTGCCGTGATCCGCTCCGGCAACCACCTTTTGTACAAGTCTTGCCGCTGTTGCATGTAAACCTTTGTACAAAGCCGGGCGCAGACCCCGTGCATCAGTAAAACTTTTGTGCTTCGCACCATTTGTCATTTCATGCTTTTCCGCTTACTTGCATGTATCATCTGACATTTTGTGCAGCACACATCCCCGGTAAGCAATAACAAGCCGCAAGGCTCCGTACTTGTATTTCTCCCTCTTTCGCCTTTCTCTCTGAAACAGAAGGAGTGTTCCTCGCGCACAAGTTTGCCGGGGGGGAAGGAGATAGAAGTATGGACCAAGTGCTGTTCAAGAAAGGGAAGCCTTGTCGGGAAGCAAACAATCCACGAAAGCTAAGTTGCCAGAATTTGAGCAGTTCAAATTTTTAAATTTTTTGTTGTCTTCCTTGAACAGCCACACTTTGTATGGAAAACCAGTGCGCGGAGGAACTTACCTGTGGCTAGCCGCACCCTTACTTTGTTTCGAGTACGCTCAACGGCTTAAGTGAGCTGCGACAAATGTCGCGCCCTTATTTCATTTTCGAGTCCACTCAACAACCTAAGTGTGTTGCGACTAGCTGCGGCAAGGTTTCTTGCCGGCAAGGGCATTGCTAGCAGGCTGCTAAGAGTCCAGCACTCAGCGCTCGCGGCAAGGGTCCCTTTGTCGGCGAGTTCCCTAAAAGCGTAGGGTGGAAAGCATACAAAGTGAAAGGACTAAACAAGGGAGATAACACTGCATTGATTACCCAAAATAAAAGTATATATTACAGAGATAACTTGCCGCTGTTCTAACCAACTACTACCTATAACTTAATCTGCAGCGGCAAAGGAAGCGGGAAGAAGGAAGCTTAGTCTCTACGATCTCCATCGACCCTCCGGATCTTGCCAGCCTTGGCCACGATGTGGGCAACTTGCGCCTTCAACGCCTCCTGGTCAGCTTCGGGCGGCAGGGTCCGGAGGACGTTGACAAGGTTGATCCCGGGGTTGCGGTAGACAATCTTTGACTGCACCCGCTCCATAGTACCCATGCAAAGCCGGCGCGCCTCATCAGCCAGCTACGTGGGGATCTTCTCCCGTAGCCGCGCAAGCGCCGGCGCCACTCCCCTGAAGAACAGACTCAGTTTGGCGCTGTGGGGAAGGCTCTCGTCGGGGGAGTACACGAGGTACTCCGCCCTCAACGCCATCATCTCCATGTCGATGTTGGCGGCGGAGGCGACGAGCTCATCAGTCCACTGCTCCACCGTCCGCTGGAAGTTGTTTTGCGAGACGGCGGCGCTCTCCAGCAAGAGCCTCTCAGTACGGAGATCGTCCTTCAGCTTTGTCTCGCGATCCCGGGCAGCGTCAAGCGAGTCAGTAAGGGTGGAAACCTTCAGCTCTAGATCAGCAATGGAGTCCCTGGCGTCAGTAAGCTCTTTGCCCTTCTCGGAGAAGCGGATTTGCAAATCCGAGTTGGTGTGGGCATCCTTCTCCCGCGCCACGTTGAGCGCAGCAACCCTGTCCTCGCTCGCCTTCAGGTTCATCTCCAACTGCGCCACCCGAGCCTCCAGATCCCTCTTGGCGGTCTCTGCGGCAGCTGCGGCATCCCTCGCCTCCTGCAGAGCCCCGCCGATAGCCTGCTCGCGAACGGTGAGGTCGTCCTCGTGGCTATCGAGGTCGACCTTCCGCTGGTTGAGCTCTCCTTCCCACCGAGACAGCTCCTCGGCGGCCAGACGTTGCTGCTCCTCCACCTCGGCCTTCTCGAGGAGGAATGCTTGATGCGCTCCGGCAAGCTCTTCGCGCTCCTCCGCCAAGTTTCGGAGGGCCGCCTGGTTGGCGGCACGGAGCTCCGCAGCACGCTTCTCCAAGTCAACACCGGCCTTGGCAGCCAGAGCCTCTCGGGACTCCAGCTTGGCTTGCCTGGCCCGATACAAACCCAGGAGTCGACGCAGGAGTTGCTCCTCTTCAGGCTCGTTGCTGCTGCCGGGCGCGTCGACAACCTTCAGCCCGACGGAGGCGAGAACTTCTCCATCGAAGGTCTCTCCCTCCGCGGGTGCCCTTGATGAGGACGCCCACGGGACTTGGATAAAGACCCCGTTGGCGGCCTCTAAGTAGACTCCCGACCCAGGTGCGGAGGCGGAAGGGTCGGCGGCCGGTGCAGCGTCCGACGCTCCTGCGGCCTCCGGGCCAGTAGTGTGGTCGCCGGTCCCTTCCCCGGCCGCGGCGTCAGCGGTCGGGGCAGTCTCCTCGGCAGCTGGCTCGTCGGCGCCGGCCATTCCTTCCGCGGCGGTGCCGTCGCCAGTTTCGCTGCGCACCTCCTCCTCGGCAATGGTTTCCGTCTCCATCGGCTCCGGGGCGGGCGGGTCTGACAACAGAAGAAAAAGAAAAGAAAGATTTGTCAAGCAAATATCCAAAAAAGAAGAATCCAAGAAGAAGAAATCACAAGGGTTTACCTTCGCGGGCCTCTTCAACAATGGGGTCCCTCGCCGGGGAATTCTCCCCTGGCGGCGTGGTAGTGGCCCCCGCTGGCGGAGGGCCGCTTGCGCCCTCCCTTGGCGGGGTGCTCACCCTTGTCGGGCTGCTCGCCCTTGGCGGAGTACCCGTCCTTGGCGGAGCACTGTCCCTCGCCGGGGAGCTCATCCTTGGCGGGGAGGGTGGAACAAGCGGCTCGTCGGGGGCGACCCCCTGGTGCTCCTGCGGCTGCGGCTCCACTTCTGCACAAGACAACAAGCAAATAAAACATTAGTAAGGATAACAGCCTCAAGCGCGCCCGTCAAGCAGAAAAGTGAATGCAAGGACTTACGCTGGGAGCTGCGCTGGGGGCTGCTCTCCGGAGCAACAGGCTGGTACGGCAAGTTCGTCGCTGGCGCGTCACCTGTCGCCGCGACGGGCTCGTCGTCCTCAATATCGACCACAGGGATCTTGGCCCTCTTCGCCATCCTCTGGGTCAAGGTCCTAGAAGCCAAAGCAAGATCAGAACCAAGCAAAAGAAATCAAGACAAAAGCAATGCAAATCAAAGGAAATGAAAGTTTGCAAGTACTTACTCTTCCTCCTCTTCGTCGTCGGAGCTGAGGACGGAGAAGTCAAACTGCGCCTCACGTGATCCCGCGCGAGGAGCTGGAGGAGAAGGCTCCCTCGGGCGCTTGGCGGGCTCCGGAGCCGTGGGCTGTGAAGACCCCGCTCCGGCCGTCCCCGAGGACCGAGGGGCAGAAGGAGCACCAGAGCCACTGCGGGAAGATCCCCCTCCGCTTGTCGCTCGGGCTCGGGGCGCCTCCTTGACGACCTTGCTCGTCGTGGTGGCGCGCGTCGCACGACGCTTCGGCTGTTGTCGGGGCGCCTGTGGCCTCGTCGTCTCGGCGGCCTTGCGGAGGCGTTTCTTCTGTTGCTGCGGAGGGCTTGGTGGTGGCGGAGAGTTCTCCGAGGATGAGGAAGCGTCGTCGTCCAGGTTCAGTGACCCGCCCGAGTCTTCGTCGGAATCGCCCGATTCAGCGTCCTCCTCGGCGGGCTCACTGGACTCAGGGCCCTGCCCGGCGGCCTCGCTCGTCCCGACAGGCCCCCCGGCGGGCTCCCCGGCAAACTCCTCGGGCGCAATCTTCAGCAGCTTGAGGATTTCCGCCTCCTCGGCTTGGCTCACTGCGTCCGCTGCCTCTGCTTCGTCCACAGTATATCCAAATTCGCCTGCAGCGGCAGCTGCGGTGGCCTCCTCCATTCTGGAGGCAATGTATGCAACATCCCGGTCGGTGGTTTCCCGGATGAGCCCCTTCTTCTCCTCGGCGTTGCGTGGCTTTTCGACCAGGTTGTTGAAGAAAGCCTGCATGGTCTCCGTTGAAGGCTCCAACCAGGTGGGGACAACCCCGTGGGAATCGCACTCAGGCATTATCGCACGGATGGCACTCAGAGCGGTATTGTTGCAAAGAGGAACTACTCCCCGGGATGGTGTGAACCACTCCTTGTGCTTGGGGTCGTGCTTAAACAGTTCCTGGACCATCCCCTTCAGCTCCAAGACAGTAAAGTTATAGTTCAGCCCGGGGCGCAACCTCATGAAGTCTGCCGCGTTGCCGAACTCCCAAGCAGGCCTCTTTCTTTCCTACAGAGGGGCAATGCGGCGGCGGAGGAAATCGGCCCCAACTTCACCCACAGTCAGATTGGCGGCCCGGAGGCGAAGGATCCTAGTAAGGGCGATCTGCAGCTTGTCGTCCTCCGGGGCCAAATCGCTCCAATCCTTGCCGCGCACTATTGCAGTCCGGCGCGGCGAAGTAAACGGCTCAGGTGCATCCTCCAGAACCCAGCACCAGTCAGCTCTCCACTCTTCCCACTTGCCGCGTAGCTCTCCAATCAAGTACGCTTCCTTCTTGCCGAGCCTAAAGATCCAGGAGATACCGCCGGAGAGTGGGGATCCAGATTCTACTCTAGGCATGAAGAAGTGGCGGAAGAGGGCTACATTTGGGTGGACCCTGACATAATTTTCGCACAGATGTGTGAAAACAGCCAAAGTGAGGACGGCGTACGGGGTAAAATCTAAGAGGTGGAGTCCGTAGGTGTTCATCACATCGCAGAAGAATTCCGAATACGGAGGACAGAGACCGCAATGGAAGAATGCAGCGAAATAGAAGTAACCTCTCGGGAACATGTCGACGGTGACGGCGGGGAGGACTCTGGTGCGGGGATGAGCTTTCGTCTCCCTCGCCCAAAACAAGTAATACTTGTCCCGCAGCTCCCTCGCGCCGAGCCTCGGCGGGAAGACCACCCTCCTTCTCCGCATGGCCGCCAGCTTCGCCGCCTTTTCGGACTTCTCCTTCTTCGCCTGGTCACTCTTCGCCTTGTCGCTCTTCGGAGCCATGGCGGGGACGGCGAGGAGGTCGACGGCGCGGCGGATGTTGGAGACGGCGGAGGAGAGGGTGGAGCTCGGCCCTCTGTCGACCCTTGCGGAGGCAGAGAGCGGCGGGGGTTTCTGGAGATTCAAGGTGCAATGAAGACAATGGAGGGAAACTGCCCCTGCTTCCTCTGCTTTTAAGGGGGAAGTGGGGGACGTTTCGCGTTTTTCATTAAAGAAGCAGGCCACGATCTCTCCCACGACGCCGCAATCGACGCGTGCCGTTAGGGAGAGGTGCGGCAGATGCGGAGTGGGAAACGGCGCGCCGTGGGCCGCGTGTGCCCGTGCACTGTTCAGGGCCTGGCCCAACAGCGCTCGGCACCGTGTGTGGCCCAGGCCCGGGGGCTCCTATCGGTGTACTAGAGTAGGGGTACCTTAGTATCCCGACTTGTGCACGGGCAGTAGCAGCGTCCCGTGGTCTGGCTGCCCACGTGCCCGCCAAAAGCCCACTCTGGACCCCTTTGAAGCCATTCAAGAACAAAGTATACAAGTTAGAAGATCAAGGCCCCGGCAAGAGGAGCTTGCCGGGAAGGCTGCTCCCAGCACAAGACCACTTTATTCTCACAAGACCCTGGCAAGAGGAGCTTGCCAGGAAGGCCAAAGAATAACACTTCAGAAGATACATCGTAGCGCATCATGCGCCCCGGCAGGACCCGGAGAGCGGCAAGCCCCCGGGCCCGGCAAGATAGCGACCCCGGCAAGGCGCTTGCCGGGGGAAGCCTACACTGTGTGCCTGCGCTCCAGCTCATTTGGCCACGCGTCGCCCTGGGGCCCTTCCAGGGGCACGTGGCAGATAGCTGTGCAGCCTGAGGGACACGCTGGCGAGCCGCGGTGACGAAGCCATCGCCGTGGCGAATGGAGACGCATGGACGGACGCTTTTGGGGTCGACGGCGACGAGCATTCAATGCCCTTGTCCCCCACCGTCAGAGTTAGGTGAAGACCACTGTGCATACATTGTTCATGCACTGTTACAACTACCACCAAATTTACACTTTTACCCTCCTCTACGTTGACACCTGTCGGTGACCCCTTTGAGCTATAAAAGGAGGCCCATGCACAACGTAGAGGGGGTTCGATCCCAGAAACTCGATCACTTCTACGCTCGGAGTAGCTGGCACTGTAGATCTTCAAGCTCCCGAGCCCCAGAACTTAATACAACCAAGGCAGGAGTAGGGTTTTACGCGTCCGCGCGGCCCGAACCTGGGTAAACTGCCCGCGTGTGCTCCTCGATCTGCTCTCCGTGCTCCCTCCGCTCCCTTACCGCAACGTAGAAGGGGCTCCGGTCCCATAGGTGTTCGTGGGCGGTCAGTTTCCCCGACACAGAAGCATCGCCTCGAAATTCCCCACAACTTTCGCAACTAGACTTTTTCTGTTTGACGTCGTCTTCGGGCCGGAACGTGACCATCTTTAAAGAACGTTCTCAGACAGATTTCAGGAAAGTCAGAGTCCTACTCCAATACGACTCCTTTTGCGCTTTTGTCCATTTCCAAGTAATTCCTACACAATAAAGTGTAAAACAAGAACATTGTGCACTTTTGCAACCATTAGTAGGTTAGTCCAAATATGATCAAAAGTGTATGGAAGTGCATAAATATCATAGCAATATCACACAAAAAAGGCATGGAGCAAGCAGAAATTATAGATACGTTTTGGACGTATCAACGTATCAGGCTCCCACATGTTCCACGATGACCTCATCGGATGAACCACGACGTCAAGGATTCAATCAATCCCGTATACGATTCCCTTTGTCTATCGGTATAGTACTTGCCCGAGATTCGATCGTCGGTATACCGATACCTTGTTCAATCTCGTTACGGCAAGTCTCTTTACTCATTCCGTAACACATCATCCCGTGACCAACCCCTTAGTCACATTGAGCTCATTACGATGATGTATTACCGAGTAGGCCCAGAGATACCTCTTCGTCATACGGAGTGACAAATCCCAGTCTCGGTTCGTGCCAACCCAACAGATACTTTCGGGGATACCCGTAGTGTACCTTTATAGCCACCCAGTTACTTTGTGACGTTTGGCACACCCAAAGTACTCCTACAGTATCTGGGAGTTGCACAACCTCATGGTCTAAGGAAAGGATACTTGACATTGGAAAAGCTTTAGCATACGAACTACACGATCTTGTGCTAGGCTTAGGATGGGGTCTTGTCCATCACATCATTCTCCTAATGATGTGATCCCATTATCAATGACATCCAATGTCCATGGTCAGGAAATCGTGACCATCTGTTGATCAACGAGCTAGTTAACTAGAGGCTCCCTATGGACATGTTGTGGTCTATGTATTCACACATGCATTACTATTTCCGGATAATAAAATTAAAGCATGAACAATAGACAATTATCATGAACAAGGAAATATAATAATAACCATTTTATTATTGCCTCTAGGGCATATTTCCAACAGATTCATATTGTCCGTCCTAGGCATCAACTCGACCTTAATAATGGGGGGCATATTAACAAAGGAGCTCAATTTTTCTCCCTTCTCCGTGTTGCTGCAAGGGTTTCTCCACAAAAGCTCATCCCTTAACAGCTTCAATGAATATTTCATAGTTGAGCTACCATAATTTCCCCACACCTCATCGACCAAGATATGGTTGTGTTTCATCGGCATCACAAAGGTGTTGGAAGATGTATTCTTGGCCCTTGAGATGTTGTCCCACCAACACTACAACTGCACCATCCTCGATCTTGCTACCATCATCGACCACTGCCCATGTGCTCAAGGTCAACATGAATAGTTCCGCACAAGAGGTTATAGTTCGCTCAACGTCATTGCAGGAGCTTGAGATTGGTGTATATGAAGGGCAATGTGAGGGCATCGACATCAAGACTCCACTTCTTATCCAACTAAAGCTCAGTGTTGATGCCGACGCGGACTTGAGCGTGTCCATCTGGGCAGAAATGGTGGATAAGGTCTCGTATTGGTTTTCATATAAAACGTTGGCTCTTATATTTGGTTTTTGGTCAATTTAGACCCTGAGGGAACAGACGATAGAGAACAACAAATAGAAAGATAAGGGTCTCACCAAGGAAGGGAAAGATGCATTTTCCCATGCCCCTCGTGTTCATGTGCTATCTTTGCAAATATCTGCTCAGGTATGTATCTTGTTCAACCTATATCTTTCATGTGTTTTCCTATTTCTCAGTTACCTCGTTCTTTTTATTTCTCGAATAAATTTTTATCTGTGTCGGTGTGGTCCTTGATTGAATTTTCGCACAACTCTACATAGTCTAACGCGCCTTTGGACCAACTAATACATACAGGCTTCTTTGCGAAGCATCCCCTTTATGTTCCAAGCCAATATTTGTGCTTCGTGCCAAAAACACATTAATTTTGATGTTGCTGGTGTACCCCTTGATGGTGGCCACTATGCTAGGCAAGTCAATTGGAGAGTTCATCATGAAGCTATCGATCCTTGATGTCTCAATCAACGTGGCTTCCGATATTTGCAACACATTGTTGGGTCTAGGTAAAAAAGTGGGAAGTACATTTCTTAACAAAAGTGTTAGGTACCAAAATTTAAGAGAGTAAAAATGGTATGTACACATAATTATACCGGTAAAGAAAAAGGTGCGTTCACATAAAAGAGAGTAGCCTACCATCTACAAAACACTAATGTTAAAAGACCAAAAAAGTAGAAAACAAAGCTGTGATGTTTAGTGACTACTTTCACGGAGCTCGATTCTTTACAGATTAATAAATACCATGCCTCATTGATTGTATAAATTATAGTGCAAATATTTTAGCCCAAGCAACTAACATCACGAAATCTTTAATACCCATAACTTCTAGTCTATTAATGTGTTCGCTTCTATTCTCCGAAACAAGCAAGAGAGCAACACAAGTATTTATGGTTGGTAGGTTCTGTCGTTCTCATGACATAACTGGCCCGTGAAAATCTCATATAGCTAATGATATTTTCATTTTTCCTTAAATATCCTTTGGGAAGATAAGCAACCATAACAAGCCTAGAGGCCCACGAATCACGGGATGAATTTAGAAAAATGGAGCCTGATCAAGCAACCCACTGAGCTACCACATCATCGCTTTTTCATCTACTCCTAGATCGTCGGCCCCTCTGAGGCCATCCTATTATCACCTTCAGCCTTATAGAGGCAACATGTGTATCCCTTGACTATAGATCCCAACTTGACATCCTCCTCACATGCACCGATAGTATTGTGACTATGTCGATCAACAATGGTGTGGGGCATGAGCTTTTTCTCCCCACACTGCAGCGTGTGTTGCAAGCATTAGGGCCTAGGTACCATGTTCTTGAAAGGATTCGTGCTTAACTATGATCATTTGTGGAGCCTCAGAGCACCGAAAATTTCACCTTCTAGTCACCACAGTCATTTTCCATGGCACCAATCATGGTCAACCACTTGTTTTCGCGGTTTTTTGTCGCGGTCGCAATGGGCATTGGTTGTCCAGTTCTTCACTTGCCTGATCTGGGTCACTTCTGATCCTCCCAATGTTTTGGGTTTGTGGAGAGGAGGAAGACATGTCTGCATCATACTTTTAGAAGGAGGTGGTTCGTGCATAGGCCTCTTAGACGTGTGCAGGTCGAGAAGCAGTTTCGGTAGATTGTGGAGGGCAAGGCAAGGGAGCTCGAGGTCATGTATAGGAGTTACATGGACATTTCGATTTAAGGAAGTGGGTTTCTTCAACTTAGTAATCTAGTTTCACCATCGGTGGATCCAGAGATGTGACAGAAATATTGGTCCAACCCATGGAATCAGAACAATTTTCCCAACCTGGCAGGTTTACTTGGACTGTACCGGATAAAATTCCTGGTGTACTGGTTTTGTGGCTCTTCCTAGGGATGTTGTTCTCATCATTTTTTTGGCATGTTGAGGAACAGTGTTTTCATTCAATCAATTATTTACATTGGTAAGCAAATCCTGCATGTATAGCATGTTGGATACGTGTTACCTTTTTTATCTTTGCTATCGTAGTTTGTGTATCACACATTTTTATTCTTACTTTTTTGTTATTGATAGTTGATTAGTACGACAATAGTTTTCTTTTTTTTTATGTGAGGGGTGCAAGAAATTTGGTTATGTTCTGCATTCATATATTGCTAAGTGTTCGGCCTAGAGTAGTTCATCTTGAAGTGGCTACCAGACATGTGTTTCGGGGGCGATCCTAAATGTTGGTATGGGGTACCTATTGCTGAAGCAAATGCTTTTGAGCGGGTATTTTATGCAACTATTGGTATTTGTATGTTAGGATCGTTCCGACATGATATTGAGTAGTACGCAAAATCAATTGCAACTATCGAGCCATCTTAGATCTAACAAATTATTTCTGTCTTTCATGTTACGGGTCCACCAAATCAACGACTGGATGTTTCTAATTATTGTGGTAATTTCTAACTTATTTATCTTTTTTTTTATTAACCCATCAAGCACTTTTTTTACATATAATAGATTATGGTTTCTAACATGTGGTACATCTGGTACATAAATTGTTTGTTGCTATCTTTCATAAGGAGCCTGGGAACTTTGTGAATACTCCATAGTTATTTTTTTCTTTCGGGTATGGTGTTAGTTCAGATTTGAGAAGTATCAGTCAATTCAGATTTGAATTGTGCCGAAGCTGTAAATTTTTCTCCTGCTGATATTTTAGGTGCACTGTATTTGATGTATTATGAGGCACCTATTCTGTCCAATGAAGAGCTTTTGTGTGTGGTTGCAAAGGTTAGAGAATACCTATTACTTTCAAACGATATCATGTGAAGAAAATATATGTGCAAACATAAACCTAGATGTTATATGACTATCCTAACTTCCTTTAGGCAGAAATTCAAAGCAGAGCAATCTTTGTTGTTCATCTACCATAAAATATTTTTGTACCTTCTCATATTTCTTTTTGTGTCAGAACAATATCTAAGAAATCGTATAATATTCTTGTGCTTCGCCTTCATGAAACACTCAATATCTCCTAGAAATTTTTCCTCGTGCATGTACGTATTGAACAGTCTATCCTAGAAAACCTTTTGTTTTTGGAAGGTCTTAGTTGGATGAGGCAAGTCATGATAAGCAAATAATGAGTGGTAAGACCAATGAAAGAAACCCATATCATCTTTGACTGAAAAAGTGGATAAACCACATGAATCATGAATGAACACCTCACCTCAGGGGATGAGCATGACACACGTGGATAAACCACATGAATCATGAATGAACACCTCACCTCAGGGGATGAGCATGGCACACGATATACCATGGCCCATTTAGCCGCATGATAGGTCGTGCAGACGTGGTCATTGGGCCAGCCCGCAAAGAAACAGACCGTTTGGCCAGATATAGGACTTAGTTGGATGAGGCAAGTCATGGTAAGCAAATAATGGATGGTAGCACCAAGAAAGAAACCAATATCATCATTGAATGAAAAGTGTATATACCACATGAATCATTAATGAAGGCCGCATATCGTTGTATGAGCACGACACACAACGTAACATGGCACGTTTAGCCATGTGTGTTGTCGTGGATGTCTGGTGATTGGGCCAGCCCAGAAAAATGGCATGTTTGCCAACTATGGTTTTTCCTTTCCAACTTTAGCGGCAGACCCATGAACAAACAAAAGAAGGCCCGATCCATTGCTCGCTCAAACCCTAGCTAGCTCATCATCATCGATGGGGAAGGGACGCCCCCTCCCGACCAACACAAATTGCCCCTTCGGCTGCATCTTCGCTCCTAAGGGACCTGGCTCTGTCTTGGAGGCCCTCGTGTTCTGTTCAATCTATGAGGAGTTTACGAGACCTACAGCAACTGACTCATCATGTCGGTCTCATCCTACTCACCTCCCAGGACGCTTGACACTATGGCCCTCTCCCTCCCCACCAAGCGACAACCCATCCACCTCTTTCTCGCGTGTGTTGTCCCCGCCGACCGCGACACCTTCCTCCTCGACTACACCTGCTTCCTCTAGGCCAGGGTTACCGACGCTGGGCCTAAGCGGCAGGTCTGATGGAGGAGTGTCCCCCCCTCCCCAAGCCAGAAGGTGTCTCCAATAGACGCCCGACCTCGACCGTATGTACCACGCTGTACAACGCTTCGGCGGCTATCATGGCGCCTACGAGAGTAAGCGGTGGCATGACCTCTTCCATCTCATCGCCGACAAGGCGCAGCCACGGTATGTGCCCAAGTGCGCCTAGTGTGCTTACGCGGCTCTATTATGAGCACCTCTAGGACTACGACAAGTTCACCAACAATAGATCAACGTCGTAGGGCAACATGAACAAGAGGAAGAACCACAAAGGGGTCAATCCATAAGATCATCCCTCCGTTTCTATTTCGCAGGGTGAAGGGAGGAACATGCCTGATTCTGTCAAAGAGATGGATGATGTGGAGGCTTCCGGTGCTAAAAGCAGTTGGAAGAGGAGAAATCAAAAAGGCGATAGAATGGCTTCTAGTGAGCGCCATACTAATAACGATAGCACCGCTCGGAAGAATGCATCATCTGCTAGAATCCAGTAGCTAAAAATGAGAAAGCTTGATGTGGAGGCTAGCAAAGTCGATCGGGTCTGTGAGAAGTGTGATATTAGGTTGCATGGGGATGCAATACTGCGATGCATTCGCTACAATAAAGGGTAGCAAATGTATTGCTTATCACCTCCACTCGAGAGTGTGCCTCCAGGGAACTAGTACTACTCGGACTGCATGAGCGTTCACAGTGATTGTTTTGGGTTTGTGGAGAGGAGGAAGAACTATGTCCTTGATACTTTCTAGCGATTTGATGAGAAGATGAGAAGGATGTAGTTCGAACATAGGCCTCCTAGCCATTTTCAAGTCAAAGAGCTATTTTGGGAAATTGTGGAAGGCAAGGCAGGGGAGCTAAAGGTCATGGATGTGAGTGACATGGACACTTCGATTTATGGAAGTGGGTTTCCTCGCCTTGGTCATCTGGTTCTACCATTAGTAGATATAGAGATGTGGCAGAAGTATTGCTCCAGCCCATGGAATCTGAGCTATTTTCTCAACCTGCTAGGTTCGGTTCTTCGGGTTGTACATGCTAAAATTCCTAGTTTAATGGTCCAGTGGCTATACCTACGGATGTTGTTCTCATCATTTTGCTGGCATATTGCAGAACATTGTTTTTATTCAATCAATTATTTACATTCGTACAAAAATCATGCCTGAATAACATGTCGGATATGTGTTACCTTATTTATATTTGTTATGACAATTTGTGTGTCGCACATTTTTATTCTTAATTTTGTGTAATTGGTTCTTGATTAGTAGGTCAATAGGTTTTTTTATGTGAGGGTTACAAGCAATCTTGTAACGTTGTGCATTCATTTTTTGTTAAGTTTATATTCACGCGATGTTACCTTTGTAGGTTCTAATTTCGCCGCTCGCAAATAGAGTTCTCGCAGGGTAACAACAATAGATAGACGTCGTAGGGCAACAGGAAGAAGAGGAAGAACCACAAAGGGGTCGATCCAAACGATCATCACTCGGTTTCTATTTAGCAGGGTGAAGGGAGGAACCTGCCTGGTTCTGTCAAGGAGATGGATGATGTGCAGGCTTCCGACATTAAAAGCACCTGGAAGAGGAGAAATCAAAAAGGTGATAGCATGGCTTCTAATGAATGTCATGCTAACAACGATGGCACCGCTGGGAAGAATTGTGCATCTACTGGAATTTGGTAGCTGAAAAGGAGAAAGCTTGAGGTAGAGGCTAGCAAAGTCGATCAGGTCTATGAGAACTGTGATAGTGAGTTTCAAGGGGATACCATACTATGATGCATTCACTACAACAAAGGGTAGCAAATGTATAGCTTATCACCTCCGCTCGAGAGTGTGCTTGCAGGGAACTGGTACTGCTCGGAGTGCATGAACTTTCACAGTGATTGTTTTGGGTTTGTGGAGAGTTGGAAGAACAATCTCCTCCATAATTTCAAGCGATTTGATGAGAAGGTGAGAAGGATGTGTCTCAAGCATAGGCCTCCTAGCCATGTTCAAGTCAAGAAGAAGTTTTGGGAAATTATGGAGGGCAAGTCAGGAGAGTTTACGGTCGTGTATGGGAGTGACATGGATGCTTTGATTTATAGAAGTGGATTCGATCTCCTTGGTCATCTGGTTCTACCATCAGTGGTTCCAAAGATGTGGAAAAATTATTGCTCTGGCACATGGAACCTCAGCTATTTTCTAAACCTGCCAGGTTCGGTTCTTCGTGTTGTAGATGATAAAATTCCTAGTGTAATAGTTCCATGGCTATGCCTACGAATGTTGTTGTCATCATTTTCCTGGCATATTGAGGAACTTTGTTTTTATTCAATCAATTATTTACATTGGTAAGCAAATCCCTCCTGAATAACATGTTGGATACGTGTTACTTTATTTATATTTGCTATCACTGTTTGTGTGTCACACATTTTTTCTTACTTTTGTGTTATTGATTGTTGATTAGTAGGTCAATAGGTTTTTTATGTGAGGGTCTTGTTACGTTTTGCATTCATTTTTTGTTAAGTTTATATTCACGCAGGGTTACCTTTGTAGGTTCCAATTTCCGCCGCTCCCAAATAGAGTTCTCGCCATCCCGGAGCCACATCTGGCTCTCATTGCTGCCAGAACCACCACCATTAGCAGAGGGTGGTACGGCCGTTGATAACCACATCACCACACTCCCGGATGACATGCTCCTCTAGGTCCTCGCATGTCGGGGCTGCACCCGTGTCGCTGTGTGCATTGGCGTCCTCGCACGCTGGTGGCACGGCCTCTCGATCCGCCTCCTCGGGCTCACCTTCCCCGATATCCCACCAAGCACGGTACAAGAGGCGCTTCCACGCGTCGCTGGTGATGGAAATGAGCCCGTCAGAGTCCTCGAGATCCGTCTCGAGAGGTGTGGGCTACTGGAGGTGGCAAAGTGTGATGACGCGTTAATGCCAAGAAGTTGTTGCACTATGCCATGCGGCTCTTACTAGAGGAGCTCATCTTCATCCTCCCCCAGCCTTCGATAAAAAAGCCAGGACATCACATCAGACTCGCCATGTCTTCCTTATGCCGTGCCACCTCTATCAAGCTGGACACGTATGTCCTTTACATCAGGCCAATGGGTAGCCAGCTCATCCCAGTGCTCTAGAGGTTGTCTCTCTCAAAAAATATTGTTGACGTCGGCACCTTGCTCAAGAACTGCCTAGGGTTGGGCATGCTCAGGGTCACCTTCCATGGGGTTAGGTCTGGCATCCTCGAAGAGGTGCTAACCTGCGTCGCTGGCCCACGAATCACGGGATGAATTCAGGAAAATCGGGCCCGACCAACGAACCCACTGATCTACCACATCATCGATTTTTCAGCTACTCCTAGATTGTCAGCCCTTCTGTCGTGGAATTGTCACGGCATATGTCCTAGGGTAAGGACTTTAGTCGTGAGGCCAACGCATCTATGTGGTAGCTTGAGAGGGGTTGAGCGGAATCGAGAGAAGCAACGCAAGACAAGGATTTAGACAGCTTCGGACCCCGTGAAACATCATCCGATAATAGCCCTACATGCTGTTTGAGGCTAGATCTCATTATGACCCTCATGGAGTCGCCGGTAAACCGGCTCTTCTTTAGTTGTGTCTAGCCCTAAAGAATATGGCGCCTCTAACTTGTGAGAACTTGTCCCTCTTTGGGGAGCCCTGCCCCTCCTTATATATGTTGAAGGGGCGGGTTACATGACTAGTCCTAGTAGGATTAGGATTGCTCTATTACAAGGAGTGCTAGTCTTGCTTCCTTTGTAGGAGAATATTCCGTATGCTTTCTTCATAAACCAGCCCACCATAACATGAGCCGGCCTTTCATGAACCGCCCGTTGGGTCACCGGGTCTTGTCGCTCCTCTGACCCGCCTGCTGGATTACCAATGAATCGTAAACCGCCAGGTCAAAGTGGCTCGCCTATGAATCACCAAACTCCAGCCGGGTCATACATCCGGCGGTTTATACCGTGGGGTATATCCCCGACACCTTCCGAGGCCATCCTATTATCATCTTCAGCCTTATAGAGGTTGCATGCATCGCTTTCCTCTTCCAGCCACGCATGTGTCCCTTGGCTAGAGATCTCTACTTGACATCCTCCTCACCGATAGTACAGTGACCATGTGTATCAGCAATAGGGTGGGGCATGAGCTTTTGCTCCCCACACCATGGCGTGCGGTGCAAGCATACTAGCCTAGGTACCATTTTGTTGAAAGGATTGTTTAACTATGATTGTTTATGCAGCGTCAGAGCATCGACAAATTCACTTTCTAGTCACTGCAGTCATGCTTCATGGCACCAATCATGGTCAACCGCTTGTTTTTGCGGTTTTCTATCGCGGTCGCAATGGCCATTGGTTGTACAGTTATTCACTTGCCTGATCTGGATCACTTCTGATTCTCCCAATGTATTGGGTTTGTGGAGAGGAGGAAGACCTGTCACCATGATACTTTCAGAACGAGGTGGTTCGAGCAATGGCCTCTTAGTTGTGTGCTGGTTGAGAAGCCGTTTCAGTAGATTGTGGAGGGCAAGGTAGGGGAGGTGGAGTTCATGCATGGGAGTGACATGGACACTTCAATTTATGGAAGTGGTTTCTTCATCTTCGTGATTTAGTTCCACCATTGGTGGAACCAGAGATGTGGCAGAAGTATTAGCCAACCTATGGAATCTGAAAAACTATTCCAAACCTGCCAAGTTTAGTTCGGACAGTACATGATAAAATTCCTGGTGTAGTGTCTATGTGGCTATACCTAGGGATGTTGTTCTCGTCATTTTGTTGTCATGTTGAGGAACAATGTTTTTATTCAATCAATTATTGTCATTGGTAAGCAAATCTTTCCCAAATATCATGTTGGGTAGGTGTTACCATTTTTATTTTTACTATCATAGTTTGTATATCACACATTTTCATTCTTACTTTTGTCTTATTGATTGTTGAATAGTACGACAATTGTTTTATTTTTGTTTATGCGAGGGGTGCAAGAAATTTTGTTATGTTTTGCATTCATTTTTTTGTTATGTTTTCGGCCTAGAGTTGTTCATCTTGAAGTGGCTATCAGACATGTGTTTTGGGGTGATCCTAAATGTTGGTATGGGGTACCTATTGCTGAAGCAAATGCGTTTGAGCGGGTATTTTATGCAAATATTGGTATTTGTATGTTAGGTTCATTCAAACGTGATATGGAGTAGTATGCAAATTCAGTTGCATTTGTAGGAACACATTGACTTCTGTTCATTTACATCTCCACAAACATTTGATTTTTTCATTTGGTAGAAGCTGGGAAGTGAAGTTATTCTCTTATTACAACTTGTAACCACTTTCATTGTACTTTGAGCTGCGATGGAATTACAATATTTGATACTCAGAAGGTTGAGTGGTTACTCAGATTTGATTTATGCACACACAATTTAACATGGAAGTTGAACTTATAATAGTTATAAATATAGTCCCTCTGTAAACAAATCTAAGAATTTTTAAATCACAAAGTAGTGATCTAAAACGTCTTATATTTTTTTTACAGAGGGAGTACTTTCTACTTTATTATTACTACGCACTTGTGGGATACTTCCATTTTCATTACAAGATTCTGTAGTTTGATTATCTTCCATATCTGGTTGCTTGGAACAATAGCGATGCATTTATAACATGTATGTAGATTAGCTTATGGGTATAGACATAATTCTTTCTTTTTGGTATGTTTTTAAAATGAACCAAAATTTTCCTTCACAAAAGTTTATATTCAGTTAATCTTATTTTGGTTTGGCAACATTTGAGACTTTTATATGTAACTTGAGTATTTGACATTTTAAACTCCTACATGTTACGCACAATGCTTAACCTGGTATATTCAATGCACAACTCAACCTAGTCTTTCACCTCATCACAATGCTAAATCCATCGGTTTTACGAGCAAACAGTGTTCCTGATTAAAGTGTCATGCAAGTTAGTACAGATTTCTTTTGCAGCAACACGAGGGTATCATCTCTAGTTACATAAGTAGTCACATGCTACTTTTATGACATCTGCTAGCTGTGAAATTTTTATGTGAATTATGGTTTCTCAGACTTGTGGTACATCTGGTAGATAAATTGTTTGTTGCTATCTTTCACACGGGCATGGGAACTTTATGAAAACTCCATAGAGATTTTTCTTTTGGGTATGACATTAGTTCATATATGATAAGTATTAGTCAATTTAGATTTAAATTGTGTCAAGGCTATTATGTTTGCTGTTGTTGATTGGTTGCTCATCGTGGAATTGGAGCTGAACTGTATTTTATGTACTGTAAGGCGCCTATTTTGTGCCATGAAGAGCTTTTGTGTGTGGTTGCAAAGGTTAGAGAATACTGATTACATTGAAGCAATATTATGTGAAGAAAATATATGTGGAAACATAAACCCCAGCCGTTATACGACCATCATGACTTCCTTTAGGTGGATATTCAAAATAGAGCAATCTTTTTTGTTCATCTGCCATAAAACATTTCCGTAACTTCTAATATTTCCTTTCGTGTTAAAAACAATATCCAAGAAGTCGTACAATATACTTGTGCTTCGCCTTCATGCGATACTCGATCTCTCCTAGAAACTTTTCGTTGTGCATGTATGTATTGAACAGTTTGTCCTAGAAAGGTTTCTATTTTGGGAAGGTCTTAGTTGGATGATTCAAGTCATGATAAGTAAATAATGAGGGGCCAGACCAATTAAAGAAACACATATCTTCTTTAACAGATAAGTGGATAAACCACATGAATCATGAATGAACACCTCGCCTCAGGGGATGACCATGGAACACGACATACCATGGCCCATTTAGCCACATCCTTGGTCGGGCAGACGTGGTCATCAGACCAGCAAGCAAAAACTGGACCGTTAGGCCAGCTGTAGGTCTTAGTTGGATGAGGCAAGTCATGGAGCAAATAATGGGTTGTAAGACTAAGAAAGAAACCAATATCATCATTGACTGAAAAGTCTATATACCACATGAATCATGAAGGAAGGTCGCATATCGTGGTATGAGCGTGACACACAACGTAACATGGCACGTTTAGCCATGTGTGTTGCCGGGGACGTGTGGTGATTGGGCCAGCCCCAAAAATGGCCCGTTTGGCAACTATATTTCTTCCTTTCCAAGTTTAGTGGCAGGCCCATGAAAAAACACAAGACGGCCCAATCCATTGCTCGTTGAAACCCTAGCTAGCTCCTCACTATCGATGGGGAAGGGACGCCCCCTATTGGCCATCAAAAATTGCCCCTCCGGATGCACCTTCGCCCCCAAGGGACCTGCCTCTGTCTCGGACGCCCCCGTGTTCCGCTCAATGTATAAGGAGTTTACGAGACTTATGGCATATGACTTATCATGTCGCTGTCGTCCTGGTCACCTCCCGGGACGCTTGACATCGCGGCCCTCTCCCACCCCACCAACCGGCAATCCATCAACCGCTTTCTTGTGCGTGTTGTCCCCACTGACCGCAACACATTCCTCCTCGACTACACCCACTTCCTCTAGGCCAGGGCCGTCGATGCCGAGCCGAAGCGGTAGGTCCGCTAGAGGAGCATCCCCGCCCCCAGCCGCAGGCTGTCTCGGTCGGATGCTCGAACTCTACCGAATGTACCACGCCATCAAATGCTTCGGCGGCTATGATGGCGCCTATGAGATCAAGCGGTGGGATGACCTCTTCCATCTCATTGGCGACAAGGCGCAGCCCTGATATGTGCCCGAGTGCACCAAGCTTGTGCTTACGCAGCTCTACTATGTGCACCTCTACGACTACGGCAAGTTCACCAACAATAGATCAATGTCGCAGGGCAACATGAAGAAAAGGGAGAAACACAAAGGGGTCGATCTAGACGATCGTCCCTCGGTTTCTATTTAGCGGGGTGAAGGGAGGAACCTGCATGGTTCTGTTAAAGAGATGGATGATGTGGAGGCTTCCAGCGTTAAAAGTAGCTGGAAGAGTAGAAATAAAAAAGGTGACAGAATGGCTTCTAGTGAATGCCATGCTAACAATGATAGCACCGCTGGGAAGAATGGCGCATCTGTTGGAATTCGGTAGCTGAAAAGGTGAAAGCTTGATGTAGAGGCTAGCAAAGTCAATCGGGTCTGTGAGAAGAGTGATAGTGAGTTGCATGGCAATACCCAACTGAGATGCATTCTCTACCATAAAGGGTAGAAAATGTATAGCTTACCACCTTCGCTCGAGAGTGTGTCTGCAAGGAACTGGTACTACTCGAACTGCATGAACTTTCACAGTGATTGCTTTGGGTTTGTGGAGAGTTGGAAGAACAATCTCCTCCATATTTTCGAGCGATTGGATGAGAAGGTGAGAAGGATGTGTTTCGAGCATAGGCCTCCTAGGCATGCTCAAGTCAAGAAGCAGTTTTGGGAAATTGTGGAGGGCAAGGCAGGGGAGCTACGGTCATGTATGGGAGTGACATGGACACTTCGATTTATGGAAGTGGGTTCGATCGCCTTGGTCATCTGGTTCTACCATCAGAGGATCCTGAGATGTGTAAAAAGTATTGCTCCAGCCCATGAAATCTCAGCTATTTTCTAAACCTACCAGGTTCAGTTCTTTGAGATGTATATGATAAAATTCCTAGTGTAATGGGCCCAGGGCTATACCTACTGATGTTGTTGTCATCATTTTCCTGGCATATTGAGGAACATTGTTTTTATTCAATCCATTTTTTAAATTGATAAGAAAATCCTGCATGAATAACATGTTGGACACGTGTTATGTTATTTAAATTTGCTATCACAGTTTGTGTGTCACACATTTTTTTTCTTACTTTTGTGTTATTGATTGTTTATTAGTAGGTCAATAGGTTTTTTATGTGAGGGTCGCAAGCAATCTTGTTACGTTATGCATTCATTTTTTGTTAAGTTTATATTCACACGGGGTTACCTTGGTAGGTTCCAATTTCCACCACTCCCAAATAGAGTTCCCGCCATCCCGTAGCTGCATATGGCTCTCATCGCTGCCAGAACCACCACCGTCAGCAAAGGGTGGTACAGGCGGAGATGACCACATAAGCGCACTCCCAGATGACATGCTCCTCTAGGTCATCGTGTGTCTGGGCTGCACCCGTGTCGCTTGCTTCATCGGCATTCTCGCGCGCTGGTGGCACGGCCTCTGGATCTGCGTACTCGGTCTCACCTTCCACGACCTTCCGGCAAGCATGGTACAATTGACGCTGGTCAGCATCGCTGGCGATGCAGACGGTCCTGTCATATTCCTCAGCATCCGTCTTGCGAGGTGTGGGCTATCGGAGGCGGCAAAGTGTGATGACGTCAATGTCATGAAGTTGTTGCACTATGCCATGCAGCTCTTACCAGTGGAGCTCGTCTTCATCCTCCCCCAACCTTCGATAAAAAAACCAGGACGTCGCGTAAGACTCACCATGCCTTCCTTACGCCACGCCACATCTATCGAACTGCACACGTATTTCCTTTGCATCAGGCCACCGGATACCCAGCTCATCCTAGTGTTGTAGAGGTTGTATCTCTCAAAAAATATTGTCGACGCGGGCACCTTGCACAAGAACTGCCTAGGGTGGCGCGTGATGGGCCTCGAACCCATCGTTGGTTACCCCAAGTGGAAGGTGTAAGATGCAGTGTTGTGGAAGTGTTTTCCCTTAGCAAAGATGCCAAGGATCGAATCCCCAGAGACTCCTAGGTTCGACAAGTAGGTGTCAACTGCTACGGCGCCAGATAGTAGCAATCAACGTGGACCTGCACACAGATACAAATAACTTTGCTCCCAACGAGTACAGAGAGGTTGTCAATCCCTCCGGCCTTGTAGTTCACAAAGGATTAAAAGCAATGATAGTAGTGATAGATAGTGTTTTGCAATAGTAAATAATAACGAAAAGTAAATAGCGGGTGTGATCAATGATGGTAATATGGACCGGAGTCTCATGATGTTCACTAGTGATGTCTCTCTCCCAAAAGACGATAAAACAGCTATGTGAGGTAAACAAATTACAGCTGGGCAATTGACAGGACCCACGAGCGCAAACCAATGCTGATTACATTGCAAGAAAGGTTGAGGTTCAAAGCATGGGCGGTACGCCAAAGTAAGTAGACCGAAATCCATCAATATCTACTACTAATCATCCACCTTGAGATATCTATCCAGAACATCTCGCTGGTATTAAGTTGCGAGTCCCACCCATAGTGTAAACTCAATGCAACAGACAACTGCATTTAAAGAACTTTGCGTAAAGTAAACAATCCTTGCACCCGCGGGCACAAGCACCGTTGTTTTCCCCCTTGTGGCAACAGCACATCCCCTAGACTCATGTTTCTGTCACTCAAGCTAGTCATCGAGGGGCATGAACCCACAATCAAGCATAACGTTTTCTCTTGGAGTCACTACCTACTACTTGGCCAAAGCAATAAATAACAACGGAGAACATGCAAAAATTACTTATGAACATAAATATAAAAGAGGTGAATCAAATATATTACTCAAGATCAATCTGAACATAATCTCATAATCCATCGGATCCCAGCAAACTCAACATAGCAACAGCATAAGGATTACATAGGTGCCTCGATCATATAGGGCAGCTCACGAGGACTAATTAGTGAAGCACAAGAACGGGAGGAGAACATCACATAGCTACTGGTCATGGACTCATGGTCCAAGGGAGACTACTCATGAGTCATCCGGGAGGCATCCATGGTGGTGGAGAAGCTCACGGTGGTGATCCTCCCCTCCGGCAGGGTGCCGGGAAGAGTTCTCCTGGTGCTCCCGATCTTGGAAGCGGCGGCGGCGGCGGAACAGAGATGGGATCGCGAAAAGAGTTCCTGTTCTGAGGGTTTCGGAGGACGCTTTAAATATATGCCAAAGGGGTGCATCGGGGAAGCTTCGGGGGGCCCAGGCGCCCCCCGGCGCGGCCTCGGGGGGGGGGGGCGCCGCCAGGGCGCCTGGAGCCCTGGTGGCCCCCCCGGCTGTCCTTCGGACGCAAGGTTGTTTCCGAAACGCTGATTTTTTATATAATTTTTCTGGATTTTTTTGGGCAGTTCTCGTAACGTGAAAACCTGAAATACAAAAACAGCCGAAAACAGAAACTGGCACTGGGGTGCACTGGATTAGTAAGTTAGTCCAAATATGATCAAAAGTGTATGGAAGTGTATGAATATCATAGCAATATCACCCAAAAGTGGCATGGAGCAAGCAGAAATTATAGATACGTTTTGGACGTATCAACATCCCCAAGCTTAATTCCTGCTCGTCCTCGAGTAGGTAAATGATAACAAGAATAATTTCTGTGGTGACATGCTATTAACCATATAGGACTTTTTCATAGTCATATGACAAAAGCTTACCGAGACAATGATTCTATAGTAATTAAGTTGCCTCATGAGAAAATCACAAATGACTGAAAGTTTTACAATATGAAACTGAAACATCAAAAAGATTTGCAATGATCATGATGTGCAAATATGATAAAGTGATATCTAGCTTGCCCCCTTTAGTGAAGCAAAATATAAATGCAGGGGCACCTTCAAGGTTTAAGTGATGACTAGATACAATCATTTCAGAATAAACGATATCACAATCATGCAAAAGACAATGCTACTTTGGGACAATGCACATTTCACTCAGAATGACAATCATGCTCTCAGTAGTTGGTGCTTCAACATAAATGTAAAAGAAAGGTTAAGTGCTAGAGCTTTTTATTTTGAAAACATGGAAGCAATTGTGTCAACGGTAGTAGTACTTCATATGTGTCATGTATAAAACATCCTATAAGTTGCAAGCCTCATGCATCGAATACCAATAGTGCTCGCACCTTGTCCTAATTAGCTCGGATCTCCATGGGTTATCATTGCATTACATATGTTTCAACCAAATGTCACAAAGGGGTACCTCTATGCCACCTGTACAAAGGTCCAAGGAGATAAATCGCATTTGATTTCTCGTTTTTGATAGATCTCAACTTGAGGACATCCATACCGGGACAACATAGAAAATAGATGATGGACTCCTCTTTAATGCATAAGCATATTCTCATAAGAGATTGAGGATTAATGTCCAAGCTAAAACTTCCACCATGATACATGGCTTTGGTTGGCGGCCCAATGTTCTTCTCTAACAATATGCATATTCATACAACCCACGGCAAATCACCCTTACTTCAGACAAGACGAACATGCATAGCAACTCACATGATATTCAACAAAAGTGTGACAGTTGATGGCGTCCCCAGAAACATGGTTACCGCTCAGCAAGCAACTTATAAGAAATAAGATACATAAGCAACATATTCTTTACCACAATAGTTTTTAAGCTACTTTCCCATGAGCTATGTATTGCAAAGTTAGTTCGCTTAGTACAGGTGGAGGTTAGCAAAAAGACTGGGAGCGACCAACTAAGAGAGCAATGACGGTCATAATCATGCAGAGCGACAAAGCAATATTGAATCAGGCATGGAAGTTATATCGCTACTCAGAAATAAAAGATCATCAAGGCTTGACAGACTTTCTTTACAGTCTTAAATATGCGTGAGCATACGCCAAGTCGATCAAAATAAATTCTCGAAGGAAGATATTACTAAACCATACCACATCATAGGCAAACAAATCAAGTTGGTACTCCAATAACACATTGGGAACCCCCCAGCTATTTGAGATTAACCATAAGAAAACCTGAACTACTAAGCACCATCATGCAAGTAGCATCTTTATCATAGACACATTAACCAATGCAACGGAAGCAAACTCTCTTAATAAGGTGAGCATGATAATTAAAGAGAGTTCAAGCAACCAACTAAACAAAAGCTCTTTGGAAAGATAAGCATGAATACTAAGAGCAGAGCATGATAGTAGCTATTAAAAGACAAAGAACACACACAGCATAGATAGACATGAAAATTCTATGTTATGTTCTAGGTAGAAGTGGAGCGTGTTTCTCTCCCACATAAAGAATGCTGAGTTCCGACTCGTTATGAAAAACTAAAAAGAAAACTAAAAGCAAGACGCTCCAAGCATAACACATAACACATGAAGTGATAAAAATATAGCGGAACGAAAGACGAACTGATAATGTTGATGGAGAAGGGGATGCACGGGGCATCCCCAAGCTTAGACGCTTGAGTCTCCTTGCATATTTCTTGGGGGTGCACGGGGGCATCCCCAAGCTTGAGCGCTTGACACTCCTGAATCTTTTTATCATCTTCCCTCGCACACTTGAAAACTCCCTTCATACATAACTCATCATAATCTGATTAGCGAGGTTAGTACCCTTAATAAAATAATTGCACCTTGCTGGAAATAAGGATATTCTTGAAGTTCTACTGTTTCTCAAGATTGCCAAAAGGTTTTTGCAAAGAAAAAGCAAGCTCTTGATTTGCAAAGTGAAGGAAAGGCAAAACAGGACAGAATCTGTGAAAAACAGAACAGCAGGTAGTAATTGATCTGTTCGGGATACTTCTGCAACTCCAATCAAAAAACTCAGAACATATGCACGAAAGACAATTATATAGAGAACGCTGTCGAAAAAATTCAGACCAAAAAGATGATCTGGTGATTTTATACGAATTTTTCTATCCAAGGACAGAATCTGTTTCCTGGACAGCACCTCACAACTTTTGAACTTTCTAGCAATCAGAGGCTATACTTGGCACAAATATGAAAAGCAAAGATACAATGATGATGCTACAGCAGTAAACAACATCAAGACACAACAAAAGCAAAAAATTTATTCATGTGGGCTGCCTCCCAAAAGCGCTTTCTTATATGCCTTTAAGCTAGGCATAATGCATAGAGGAATCAATAACCATCATAATAATCGGAGTTATAAATTGCTTCAAATGGTTCCTCAACAAGTTCATTCTTGTTCCTTCTAGGAAAGGGGTACACACCTTTTGCCTTCCCGCGTAAGCGGATTTGTCCCTTACCTATATCAATGAAGCCTTTAACTGCTCAGAGGAAGTCCCTTCCAAGCACTATATTTCCTTGGTTTTGCTCCATGATGAAGAAATCAATCACTGCAATCCCTTTAAGGAATTTAACTGGCACGTCTTTTATTCTTCCCTGGATTTCAGAAATATCTCCATTAGTGTGTTCATGATAAGATGGTAATCTATCCATGTTAAATTTTAAAGAATCATGAACAATTTTTGGCATAGTAGAAACCATAGATCCAATATCACAATAAGCAAGGTAGTCTTGATTAGAGATGCTAATCCTAACAAGAGGCTCCCAGTCATTATCTATTTCCAAAATATCTCTCTTATTGGGTTTGGGTTTCTCTACCTTCATTAAGTCTAGAGCATCCATTCTCTTTTCAATAGTAGCAAGTCTACCTATTACAGTATCAAAATTATGATCATAAACAAAGTAACTAGATAGACCATGTATAATTTCAAGAGCTCTAGCTTCATCACACTCTAGGAAATCTCCCTCAGCTATAATGTCAAGGGAGTGTTTACACCATTTAAAAAGACCATGGTAAAAATTCCTAAGCACAATTTTTATAGGTATCCAAGGCATAATTCTCCTATGTGCATCAGAAATTCTGTCCCATGCCTTCTTCATATTTTCTCCATCCCTTTGATGGAAATCTAGAACTTCTGATTCCCTCAAAGCACCAAATCCTAACATGTTTGGCTAAACAGAAAGGACTACTAATAAAAAGGCAAATAATAATTTTTTTGTGATTTTCGATAAAAAGGTACTAAAGCAAAAACTGAAAGGTAAACTAACAAGACTAAAAAGCAAAGGTAAAAGATAGCATGCAACTCCCCTATCCTGAAGAGTGGAGTCCCCGGCAACGGCACCAGAAAATACTCCTTGATGGGCCTCGAACCCCTCGTTGGTTACCCCAAGTGGGAGGTGTAAGATGCAGTGTTGTGGAAGTGTTTTCCCTTAGCAAAGATGCCAAGGATCGAATCCCCAGAGACTCCTAGGTTCAACAAGTAGGTGTCAACTGCTACGGCTCCAGATAGTAGCAATCAACGTGGACCTGCACACAGATACAAATAACTTTGCTCCCAACGAGTACAGAGAGGTTGTCAATCCCTCCGGCCTTGTAGTTCACAAAGGATTAAAAGCAATGATAGTAGTGATAGATAGTGTTTTGCAATAGTAAATAATAACAAAAAGTAAATAGCGGGTGTGATCAATGATGGTAATATGGACCGGAGTCTCATGATGTTCACTAGTGATGTCTCTCTCCCAAAAGACGATAAAACAGCTATGTGAGGTAAACAAATTATAGCTGGGCAATTGACAGGACCCACGAGCGCAAACCAATGCTGATTACATTGCAAGAAAGGTTGAGGTTCAAAGCATGGGCGGTACGCCAAAGTAAGTAGACCGAAATCCATCAATATCTACTACTAATCATCCACCTTGAGATATCTATCCAGAACATCTCGCTGGTATTAAGTTGCGAGTCCCACCCATAGTGTAAACTCAATGCAACAGACAACTGCATTTAAAGAACTTTGCGTAAAGTAAACAATCCTTGCACCCGCGGGCACAAGCACCGTTGTTTTCCCCCTTGTGGCAACAGCACATCCCCTAGACTCATGTTTCTGTCACTCAAGCTAGTCATCGAGGGGCATGAACCCACAATCAAGCATAACGTTCCCTCTTGGAGTCACTACCTACTACTTGGCCAAAGCAATAAATAACAACGGAGAACATGCAAAAATTACTTATGAACATAAATATAAAAGAGGTGAATCAAATATATTACTCAAGATCAATCTGAACATAATCTCATAATCCATCGGATCCCAGCAAACTCAACATAGCAACAGCATAAGGATTACATAGGTGCCTCGATCATGTAGGGCAGCTCACGAGGACTAATTAGTGAAGCACAAGAACGGGAGGAGAACATCACATAGCTACTGGTCATGGACTCATGGTCCAAGGGAGACTACTCACGAGTCATCCGGGAGGCGTCCATGGTGGTGGAGAAGCTCCCGGTGGTGATCCTCCCCTCCGGCAGGGTGCCGAGAAGAGTTCTCCTGGTGCTCCCGATCTTGGAAGCGGCGGCGGCGGCGGAACAGAGATGGGATCGCGAAAAGAGTTCCTGTTCTGAGGGTTTTGGAGGACGCTTTAAATATATGCCAAAGGGGGGCATCGGGGAAGCTTCGGGGGGCCCAGGCGCCCCCCCCCCCTCCCGGCGCGGCCCAGGGGGGGGGGCCGCCATGGCGCCTGGAGCCCTGGTACCCCCCACCCCCGGCTGTCCTTCGGACGCAAGGTTGTTTCCGAAACGCTGATTTTTTATATAATTTTTCTGGATTTTTCTGGGCAGTTCTCGTAACGTGAAAACCTGAAATACAAAAACAGCCAAAAACAGAAACTGGCACTGGGGTGCACTGGATTAGTAAGTTAGTCCAAATATGATCAAAAGTGTATGGAAGTGTATGAATATCATAGCAATATCACCCAAAAGTGGCATGGAGCAAGCAGAAATTATAGATACGTTTTGGGCGTATCAGCGCGTGCTCAGGGTCACCTTCCTAGGGGTCAGGTTTAGCATGCTCGAAGAGGCTCTTGCTGCACTAGAAGCTACTGTGGCGCTTGGATTCATAGTGTCCCTCCTAGGCATCGAACTCGACCTTTATAATGGAGGGCACATTGCCAAAGGAGCTCAATTTTTCTCCCTTCCCCGTATTGCAGCAAGGGTTTCTCCACAAAAGCTCATCCCTTAACAGCTTCAATGAATATTTTATAATTGAGCTACCATGCTTTACCCACACCACGTCGATCGAGATATGGTTGTGCTTCGTCTACACCACAAAGGTGTTGGAAGATAGTTCCGCACGAGAGGTTATAGTCCGCTCAATGTTGTTGCAGGAGCTTGAGCTTCGTGTCTATGACAGGCAATGTAAGGGCATCGTCATCGAGACTCCACTGGTTATGCAACTAAAGCTCTGTGTTGATGCCGACTCAGACCTGATGGTGTCCATCTTGGCACCAATGGTGGGTAAGGTCTCGTATTGGTTTTCATACAAAAATTTGTCACTTATATTCCGTTTTTGGTCACTTTATACCCTAAGGGCAAAGATGATAGAGAACTACAAATAGGAAGATAATGGGCCCACCAAGGAAGGGAAAGATGCATTTTCGTAGACCCCTCATGTTCATGTCCGGTCTTTGCAAATATATGCTCAGGTATGTCTCTTGTCCTATACCTTTCATGTGTTTTCCTCTTTTTCAATTACCTCGATTTTTTTCTTTCCCAAATATTTTTTAACAGTTGGATGCTATTTACGATATGTTATTTTGTGGCTAGATTGTCCTATAATTTGGGCTTGGCTATTTACTAGTAGAAAGAAGTGGAGTGAGGGACAGAGCATGACACTTTTCACGTTAAAGCATGTGAAGGAGTGCATGTGTGTCTGTGTGAGAGAGAGAGAAATACTATGTTTGTGGATCAGTGCAGTGTATCTGTGTTGTGTTGTGTGACTGGTGTCTTTGCGAGTGAGAGAGTGGGGTGAGATAGAAACAAAGATTTAAGCAGGCCCACAAAATGTGTGTTAATATGCATGTGTGTGCAATAGAGTGTAAGAGAACCTCCAGTAGGTGCCCTCTTTTAGAGTACCATAATTTGCTTGGAGCAAAATTTGCAACACTTAAAAGTGCTTTTTGGGGCATAAAAAACATCCAAGTCTAATAACTGCCCTAAAATAGGTAGTGTCGAACATGCAAACAATGTTTTGTAAAGGACATTACAAAGATCATTTAAACATTTAAACATCAAAACATTGATACAATTAAACCGTAAACATATAGTTCATCCTACGACTTGATCACCCTAACTAAAAAAAGATCATTACTACTTCACGCAGTCTTCGTCGCAAGTAACCATGGCATAGTTCATTCATCTTATAAACCATACATAAAGTGACAGATCCCAGCCTACTTTGAGTCGTCTATGTCTCATCACACCCCACGAACCCCTAATTAGCAAAATAAAGATGTATGAAAATTGGGTTTCCACAATGCTTACGCCGGCATCGGCGAACGCATAGCTGCAAAGGTTGATTGGCTGCCAGAGACAACGCTAATGGTATGCCATTGAAGCGAAGTGGAGATGTTTGTGAGTTGGCTGAACTATACATCAAGCTAAATGTGTGTAACGAACGAAGATATATTTTATCTCAACATGCCAAACTAAAAAAAATCTTGCATACCTTATTTCGATAGGTACACCTACTAATTGGGGTTTACTGGCAGGCCCATGAAGAAACAGAGCATCATCCATTGGATGCCAAAACCCTAGCAAGCTCCTCATCATTGATGGGGAAGGGACGCCCCATCCCGGCCAACACAAATTTCCCCTCCGGCTGCACCATCGCCCCCGAGGGACCTAACTCTGTCTCGGAGGCCCCCATGTTCCACTCAATCCATGAGGAGTTTACGATACCTATGGCATCTGACACATCATGTCGTTGTCGCCTTGGTCGCCTCCAAGGACGCTTGACATCGCGGCCCTCTCCCTCCCCACCAAGCGGTAGCCCATCCACCATTCTCTCGCATGTGTTGTCCCCACGGATCGCAAAACCTTCCTCCTCGACGACACCTGCTTCCTCGAGGCCAGGGCCGTCGATGCCGAGTCAAACCTACAGACTGTCTCCAACGAACGCTCACTCAACCTCTAAACCATGTACCACGTCGTCAAACGCTTCGACGACTATGATGTCACCTGTGAGTGGAAGCAGTTTGATGACCTCTTCCATCTCATCGGCGACAAGGCGCAGCCCCAGTATGTGCCAGAGTGCGCCAAGCATGTGCTTGCACAGCTCTACTATGAGCACCTCTATGTCTACGACAAGTTCACCAACAATAGATTGACATCACAGGGCCACTAGAAGAACCACAAAGGGGTCGGTCCATACGATCATGCCACATTTTCTATTCAGCGGGGTGAAGGGAGGGACCCGCCTAGTTCTGCCAAAGAGATGGATGATGTGGAGGCTTCCAGCGTTAAAAGTAGCTAGAGGAGGAGAAATCAGAAAGGCGACATAATAGCTTCTAGTGAGCGCCCTGCGAAGAACGATGGCACCACTGGGAAGAATGCAACATCTACTGAAGCTCGGTAGCTGGAAAGGAGAAATCTTGATGTAGAGGCTAGCAAAGTCGATCAGGTTTGTGAGAAGTGTGATACTGGGTTGCATGGGGATGCCATAACTCGACGCATTCGCTACAATAAAGGGTAGAAAATGTATTGCTTGTCACCTCTTCTCGAGAGTGTGCCTCCGAGGAACTGGTACTGCTCAGACTGCATGAACTTTCGCAGTGATTGTTTTGGGGTTGTGGGGAGGAGGAAGAACAATCTCCTTGATACTTTCCAGCAATTTGATTAGAAAGTGAGATGGATGTGGCTCGAGCAAATGCCTCCTAGCCATGTTCAACTCAAGAAGCAGTTTTCGGGAATTGCGGAGGCCAATGCATGGGAGCTGACGGTCATGTATGGGAGTGACATGGACACTTCGATTTATGGAAGTGGGTTTGATCACCTTGGTCATCTGGTTCTACCATCAGTGGATCCAGAGATATGGTAAAAGTATTTCTTCAGCCCATGGAATGTCATCTATTTTCTAAACCTACCAGGTTTGGTTCTTCGGGCTGTACATGATAAAATTCCTAGTGTAACAGTCTGGTGGCTATACCTGCGGATGTTGTTGTCATCGGTTTCCTGGAATATTGAGGAACATTGTTTTTATTCAATCAATTATTTACATTGGTAAGCAAATCATGCCTGAATAACATGTTTGATATGTGTTACCTTTTTTATATTTGCTATCACTATTTGTGTGTCACACATTTTTATTCTTACTTTTGTGTTATTGACTGTTGATTAGTAGGTCAATAGTTTTTTATGTGAGGGTTGCAAGCAATTTTGTTACATTCTGCATTCATTTTTTGTTAAGTTTATACTCACATGGGGTTATCTTTGTAGGTTCCAATTTCCGATGTTCTCAAATAGATTTCCCGCCATACTACCGCCGCATCTAGCTCTCATCGTTGCCAGAACCACCACCATCAGCAGAAGGTGGTATGGGCGGAGATGACCACATCAGCGCACCCCCGGATGACACGCTCCTCTATGTCCTCGTGTGTCTTTGATAAACTCGCGTCGCGGTGTGCATCAGCGTCCTCGGGCGCTGGTGGCACGGCCTCCGGATCTGCCTCCTCGGGCTCACCTTCCGCAATGTCCTTGCAAGCACAGTACAAGAGGCGCTCTCCCGCGTCGCTGGCGATGCAGACGAGCCCATCATAGTCCTCGACGTCCGTCTCGCGAGGTGTTGATGATGTCAATACCAAGAGGTTGTTGCACTATGACATGCGGCTCTTACCAGTTGATCTCATCTTCATCCTCCCATGCCTTCTAAAAAAGAGCCAGGACGTCGTGTCGGACTCGCCAGGCCTTCCTTACGCCGCGCCACCTCTATCGAGTTGGACACGTATTTCCTTTGCCTCGGGCCACCGGATAGCCATCTCATCCCAGTGCACTAGAGGTTGTCTCTCTGCAAAAATATTGTCGACGTTGGCACCTTTCACAAAGCCGCCTAGGGTTATGCGTGCTCAGGGTCACCTTACAAGCGGAAAGGTCTGGCATGCTCGCAGAGGCGCTCACTGCAGTAGAAGCGGTTGTGGTTCTTGGATTCATAGTGTCCCTCCTAGGCATCAAACTTGACCTTTATAATGGGGGGCACATTAAAAAAGGAGCTCAATTTTTCTCCCTTCTCCGTGTTGAGGCAAGGGTTTCTCCACCAAAGCTCATCCCTTAACAGTTTCAATGAATATTTTATAGTTGAGCTACCATAATTTCCCCACACCACATCGACCAAGATATGGTTGTGTTTCGTCTGCATCACAAAGGCGCTGGAAGATGTATTCTTGGCCCTTGAGAGGTTTTCCCTCCAGTGCTACAGCCGCACCATCCTCGATCTTGCTACCAACATCGACCACTGCCCATGTGCTCAAGGTGAACACGAATAGTTCTGCACAAGAGGTTATAGTTTGCTCAACGTCATTGCAGGAGCTTGAGATTGGTGTCTATGAAGGGCAATGTGAGGGCATCGACATCATGACTCCACTGCTTATGCAACTAAAGCTTAGTGTTGATGCCGACGTGGACCTGAGCGTGTCCATCTGGGCACAACTGGTGGATAAGGTCTCGTATTGGTTTTCATATATAACGTTGGCTGTTATAGTTGGTTTTTGGTCACTTTATCTCTCGAGGGAAGAGTCTATAGAGAACAACTAATAGAAAGATAAGGGGCTCACCAAGGAAGGGAAAGATGCATTTTCGCATGCCCCTCATGTTCATGTGCTATCTTTGCAAATATCTTCCCAGGTATGTCTCTTGTTCAACCTATATCTTTCATGTGTTTTCCTATTTCTCAGTTACCTCGTTCTTTTATTTCTTGAATAATTTTTTATTAGTTGGATGCTATCTAGGATGAGTTATTTTGTGGCTAGATTGTCCTATCTTTCGGGCTTGACGTTTACTAGTAGAGAGAAGTGGATCGAGGGACAGAGCATGACATGTTTCACATGAAGCATGTGAAGGAGTGCATGTGTGTTTGAGAGAGAGAGTATGTGGGTGCATCAGTGGAGTGTATCTTTGTTGTGTCATGTTCCTGGTGTTTTGCGAGTGAGTGAGTGGGGTGAGATATATAGAAACAAAGATTTAAGTGGGCCCGCATAATGTGTGTTAATATCCATGTGTCTGCAATAGAGAGTAAGAGAACCACCAGTAGGCTAAACTAGACATCTAGCTAAATGTGTGTAATGCCCGAAGATAGATGTTATCTCAACATGCCAAACTAAACGCTTTTCGTGCATACCTTATTTGGATAGGTCCACCTACTACTTGGGGTTTTCTAACCCTACCCTTCATCCCCATCAACCTCTCTACCTCCCTCTCTCTCTATCTTTATCTATGTATCTCTCTCTGAGTCTAGCCAACACTAATCCCATGAGTTAAAGTGTCGAAGGATTCCTCGTCCATTCTTTGTCGGTGTGGTCCTTATTTGAATTTTCGCACAACTCTACATAGTCTAACACGCCTTTGGACCAACTAATACATACATGCTTTTCTGCGAAGCATCCCCTTTATGATCCAAGCCAATATTTGTGCTTTGTGCCAAAAACACATTAATTTTGATGTTGCTGGTGTACCCCTTGATGGTGTCCACTATGCTAGGCAAGTCAATTGGAGAGTTCCTCATGAAGCTATCCGTCCTTGATGTCTCAATCAATGTGGCTTCCGATACTTGCAACACATTGTCGGGGCTAGGTAAAAAAAAGTGGGAAGTACATTTGTTAACAAAAATGTTAGGTACCAAATTTAAGAGAGTAAAAATGGTATGTACCCATAATTATACCGCTAAAGAAAAGGTGAGTTCACATAAAAGAGAGTAGCCTACCATCTACAAAACACTAATGTTAAAAGACCAAAAAAGTACAAAACAAAGCTATGATGTTTAGTGACTACTTTCACGGAGCTCGATTCTTTACAGATTAACAAATACCATGGCTCATTGATTGTATAAATTATAGTGCAAATATTTTACCCCAAGCAACTAACATCACGAAATCTTTAATACCCATAACTTCTAGTATGTTAATTTGTTCACTTCTATTCTCCGAAACAAGCAAGACAGCAACACAAGTATTTATGGTTGGTAGGTTCTGTCGTTCTCATGACATAACTGGCTCGTGAAAAGCTCATATAGCTAATGATATTTTCATTTTTCCTTAAATATCCTCCGGGAAGATAAGCAACCGTGACAAGCCTTGAGGCCCACGAATCACGGGATGAATTCAGGAAAATGGAGCCTGATCAAGCAACCCACTGACCTACCACATCATCGCTTTTTCATCTACTCCTAGATCGTCGGCCCCTCTGAGGCCATCCTATTACCACCTTCAGCCTTATAGAGGCAACGTGTGTATCCCTTGGCTAGAGATCCCAACTTGACATCCTCCTCACATGCACCGATAGCATTGTGACCATGTGGTTCAACAATGGTGCGGGGCATGAGCTTTTTCTCCCCACACCACATCGTGTGTTGCAAGCATTATGGCCTAGGTACCATGTTCTTGAAAGGATTCGTGTTTAACTATGATCATTTGTGCAGCCTCAGAGCATCGAAAATTTCACCTTCTAGTCACCATAGTCATTTTCCATGGCACAAATCATGGTCAACCGCTTGTTTTCGCGGTTTTTTGTCACGGTCGCATTGGGCATTGGTTGTCCAGTTCTTCACTTGCCTGATCTGGGTCACTTCTGATCCTCCCAATGTTTTGGGTTTGTGGAGAGGAGGAAGACATGTCTGCGTCATACTTTTAGAAGGAGGTGGTTCGTGTGCAAAGGCCTCTTAGACCTGTGCAGGTCGAGAAACAGTTTCGGTAGATTGTGGAGGGCAGGGCAAGGGAGCTCGAGGTCATCTATAGGAGTTACATGGACACTTCGATTTATGGAAGTGGGTTTCTTCAACTTAGTAATCTAGTTTCACCACCGGTGGATCCAGAGATGTGGCAGAAGTATTGGTCCAACCCATGGAATCTGAACTATTTTCCCAACCTGGCAGGTTTATTTGGACTGTATAGGATAAAATTCCTGGTGTACTGGTTCTGTGGCTCTTCCTAGGGATGTTGTTCTCGTCATTTTGTTGGCATGTTGAGGAACAGTGTTTTTATTCAATCAATTATTTACATTGGTAAGCAAATCCTGCCTGTATAGCATGTTGGATACGTGTTACCTTTTTTATCTTTGCTATCATAGTTTGTGTATCACACATTTTTATTCTTACTTTTTTCTTATTGATTGTTGATTAGTGCGACAATAGTTTTCTTTTTGTTTATGTGAGGGGTGCAAGAAATTTGGTTATGTTATGCATTCATATTTTGTTAAGTGTTGGGCCTAGAGTTGTTCATCTTGAAGTGGCTACAAGACATCTGTTTTGGGGGCAACCCTAAATGTTGGTATGGGGTACCTATTGCTGAAGCAAATGCTTTTGAGCGGGTATTTTATGCAACTATTGGTATTTGTATGTTAGGTTCATTCCGACATGATATTGAGTAGTACGCAAAATCAATTGCATCTATAGGAACACATTGGCTTTTGTTCTTTTACATGTCCACAAACATTTGATTTTTTATTTAGTGGGAGCTGGGAAGTGAAGTTATTCTCTCATTACTAATTGTAACAACTTTCGTTGTACTTTGAGCTACGGCGGAATTAAAAATATTTCTATATTTTCTACTCAGAAGGTTGAGTGGTTTCTAGGATTTGATTTATACACACACAATTTAACATGGAAGTAAAACTTATAATAGTTATAAATATATTCCCTCTGTAAACCAATATAAGAAGTTTTAAATAACAATGTAGTGATCTAAAATGTCTTATTTTTTTTAAAGAGGGAGTACTTTATAATTTGTTATTACTATATACCTATGGAATACTTCCATTTTCATTACATGATTTCGTAGTTTGATTATCTTGCATATCTGGTTGCTTGGAACATTGGCGGTGCATTTCTAACATGTATGTTGCTTAGCTTATGGGTATAGGCATAGTTACTTTATTTTTCGTATGTTTTTAAGATGAACCAAAATTGCCCTTCGCAAAATTTTATGTGTAGTTAATCCCATTCTTGTTCGGCAACATTTGAGACTTTATGGGTAACTTGAGCATTTGACATTTGAAGCTCCTACAGGTTATTCACAATGCTTTACCTAGTCTGTTCGATGCACAACTCAACCTACACTTTCACATGGTCACAATGCTAAATCAGTCGGTTTTACGAGCAAACAGTGTTCCTGTTTAAAATGTCATGCAAGTTAGTACAGGCTTCTTTTGCAGCAACGTGAGGGTATCATCTCTAGTTACATAAGTACTCGCATGCTACTTTTATGACATCTCCTAGTTCTGGAATTTTTATGTGAACTAGCAAAGTGGCCCGCTCTTCGTGCGGGCTAGTATTTATTATAGTTAGATACAAATTATTTCATATTTGCCTGATCTTTAGGTGGTTGTGAAGTTGTGATTTTAAGGATATAATGCCTTTAATGTTTCAGGGAAATATCTTGAGGCTATGATGTCACTCTTTTTTTACTGCTACGTGTTGTTCACCACTGGTTTACCTAATCCAGCTGTAGTGATGTGTACATGGTGTGCGGTTGGCTTGACACTACCGTTGAGGCGTATTAAAGCTTCTTATTTTAGTATATAGTGTTTTCTCAAGAAGTGTCATATGTATCAAATTTGCATCAATATGGGTGATTCTTTAATAATTATATACTTCTTGTTCATATTCCCATGAAGTATATGTTAGCATGGATTTATTTAAAGAAGTTTGCATCACCAAAAGTTACATAATTTACGCTAAATGTACGTATATGCACTATGCTTTCTTTTTCTTAGATGGTGTATACTAATCGTAGGTTTTTTTTTATAATTCATACAGGGATTTTTAGAATTCATAGCTGATTGTTTATGTTGTCTGTAGTAAAAATATTTTTTCGTACTTGAATGATTAGTTTGGCTTTTTTCCCAACAGGCTCATGTGGATACACACAGGCATCTCTCACACCTTCAAACAGACGATGGTGTTGCCTTTTCTCCTATGCCCCATTTCTCATTTCCTTTATTTCTCTGTTGATTCCCGGGTTGATGTCATCGGCTGATGTCCAACTACTTATAGAGAAAAGACACCCTCCTTTTCTCCATTGACTCCCAGATAAATGCCACTGGCTAATGTTCAGCTACGGAAAGAGCAATATTGGTGTCGTTGCTGATTCGTTCTGCATGGATCTCATCTTCTGTAGCCAACTTGGATCCAGACTGAGTTCATCCTGAAGAAGTAGATCTGGAATTGATCCCTTGAACATAGGATTTTCTTTCTACAAAACGAGATTTTGATTAGATAGCTTTCCTTTGTACCTAGGCGCCGGCAAAGAGACCGAGGATCCTGGAGCAATACAGGTAGCGCTAGTCCTGAGACTCATTACGACGGCTGCTATGTGATGTTGATATTGGGGACAACAGTTGCGTTGTTTTTATTTTCTATTGGGTGGTAGCTACGATCCTTATTCTAGGAATGAGCCACACCTATGGTTGGATATCTTTAGTTTTTTCCTTATAAAGGAAAGTTTTCACTAAATCCTTTTTGTAACGGCACGTAATCTTTATTTGAGGATTGAGCCGCACATATAGGCTAAGGATGGCTGCATTTTTTGCTTCTTGAGATCGAGCCATCTTAGATCTAATAAATTATTTCTGTATTTCATGTTACGGGTCCACCAAATCAACGAACGGATGTTTGTAATTATTGTGGTAATTTCTAACTTATTTATCTTTTTTCTGATTCACCTGTCAAGCTCTTTTTTACATATAATAGATTACGGTTTCTGACATGTCGTACATCTGGTACATAAATTGTTTGTTGCTATCTTCCATAAGGAGCCTGGGAACTTTGTGATTACTCCATAGTGATTTTTTTCTTTTGGGTATGATGTAGTTCAGATTTGAGAAGTATCAGTCAATTCAGATTTCAATTGTGCCGAGGCTGTAAATTTTGCTCCTGCTGATTGGCTGCCTCATCGTGGAATTTTAGGTGCATTGTATTTGATGTATTATGAGGCACCTATTTTGTCCCATGAAGAGCTTTTGTGTGTGGTTGCAAAGGTTAGAGAATACCTATTACTTTCAAACAATATCATGTGAAGAAAATATATGTCCAAACATAAACCTAGATGTTACATGACTATCCTAACTTCCTTTAGGCAGATATTCAACGCAGAGCAATCTTTGTTGTTCATCTGCCATAAAATATTTTTGTAGCTTCTCATATTTCTTTTCGTGAAAGAACAGTATCCAAGCAATCTTATAATATTCTTGTGCTTCGCCTTCATGAGACACTCAATCTCTCCTAGAAATTTTTCCTCGTGCATGTACGTATTGAACAGTCTATCCTAGAAACCTGTTTTGCTTTTGGAAGGTCTTAGTTGGATGAGGCAAGTCAGGAAAAGAAAATAATGAGTGGTAAGACCAATGAAAGAAACCCATATCATCTTTGACTGAAAAGGTGGATAAACCACATGAATCAAGAATGAATACCTCAGCTCAGGGGATGAGCATGGCACACCTAGATAAACCACATGAATCATGAATGAACACGTCACCTCAGGGGATGAGCATGGCACACGACATACCATGGCCCGTTTAGCCGCAAGATAGGTCACGTAGACATGGTCAATGGGCCAGCCCGCAAAAAAACAAACCGTTTGGCCAGCTATTAGTCTTAGTTGGATGAGGCAAGTCATGGTACGCAAATAATGGATGGTAAGACCAAGAAAGAAACCAATATCATCATTGAGTAAAAAGTGTATATACCACATGAATCATTAATGAAGGCCGCATATCGTTGTATGAGCACGACACACAATGTAACATGGCACGTTTAGCCATGTGTGTTGTCGTGGATCTGTGGTGATTGGGCCAGCCCCAAAAAATGGCATGTTTGCCAACTATGGTTCTTCCTTTCCAACTTTAGTGGCTAGCCCATGAACAAACACAAGAAGGCCCGACCCATTGCTCGCTGAAACTCTAGCTAGCTCAACATCATCGCTGGGGAAGGGATGACCCCTCCCGACCAACACAAATTGCCCCTTCGGCTGCATCTTCGCCCCCAAGGGACCTGCTTCTGTCTCGGAGGCCCCGTGTTCTACTCAATCTATGAGGAGTTTATGAGACCTACGGCAACTGACTCATCATGTCGCTCTCATCCTAGTCACCTCCCAGGACGCTTGACATTGCGTCCCTCTCCCTCCCCACCAAGCGAGAACCCATCCACCGCTTTCTCGCTTGTGTTGTCCCCGTCGACCGCAACACCTTCCTCCTCGACTACACCCACTTCCTCGAGGCCAGGGCTATCGACGCTGGGCCTAAGCGGCAGGGCCACGGGAGCCGCATCCGTCCCCTCCTCCCCAAGCCACAAGATGTCTCCGCTAGACGCTCGATGGCTATGATGGCGCCTATGAGACCAAGCGGTGGGATGACCTCTTCCATCTCATCGGCGACAAGGCGCAACCCCGGTCCGTGCCCGATTTTGCCAAGTGTGCTTACACGGCTCTATTATGAGCACCTCTACGACTACGACAATTTCACCAACAATAGATCAACGTCGCAGGGCAACAGGAAGAAGAGGAAGAACCACAAAGGGGTCAATCCAGAAGATATTCCCTCTGTTTCTATTTCGCGGGGTGAAGGGAGGAACACGCCTGGTTCTGTCAAAGAGATGGATGATGTGGAGGCTTCCGGCGCTAAAAGCAGCTGGAAAAAGGAGAAATCAAAAAGGTGATAGAATGGCTTCTAGTGAGCGCCATACTAATAACGATGGCACCGCTCGAAAGAATGCATCATCTGCTAGAATCCAGTAGCTAAAAATGAGAAAGCTTGATGTGGTGGCTAGCAAAGTCGATCTGGTCTGTGAGAAGTGTGATATTGGGTTGCATGGGGATGCAATACTGTGATGCATTCGCTACAATAAAGGGTATCAAATGTATTGCTTATCACCTCCATTCGAGAGTGTGCCTCCAGGGAACTTGTACTACTCGGACTGCATGAGCGTTCACAGTGGTTGTTTTGGGTTTGTGGAGAGGAGGAAAACTATCTCCTTGATACTTTCTAGCGATTTGATGAGAAGGTGAGAAGGATGTAGTTCGAACATAGGCCTCCTAGCCATGTTCAAGTCAAAGAGCTGTTTTGGTAAATTGTGGAAGGCAAGGCAGGGGAGCTAAAGGTCACGGATGGGAGTGACATGGACACTTCGATTTATGGAAGTAGGTTTCCTTGCCTTGGTCATCTGGTTCTACCATCAGTGGATCCAGAGATGTGGCAGAAGTATTGCTCCATCCCATGGAATCTGATCTATTTTCTCAACCTACTAGGTTCGGTTCTTCGGGCTGTACATGCTAAATTCCTAATTTAATGGTCACGTGGCTATACCTACGGATGTTGTTCTCGTCATTTTGCTGGTATATTAAGGAACATTGTTTTTATTCAATCAATTATTTACATTCGTAAGAAAATCCTGCCTGAATAACATGTTGGATATGTGTTACCTTATTTATATTTGCTATGACAATTTGTGTGTCACACATTTTTATTCTTAATTTTGTGTTATTGATTCTTGATTAGTAGGTCAATAGGTTTTTTTATGTGAGGGTTGCAAGAAATCTTGTAACGTGGTGCATTCATTTTTTGTTAAGTTTATATTCACGTGGGGTTACCTTTGTAGGTTCCAATTTTCACCGCTCCCAAATAGAGTTCTCGCCATCCCACAGCTACATCTGACTCTCATCGCTGGCAGAACCACCACCGTTAGGAGAGGGTGGTACGGGCGTTGATAACCACATCAACGCACTCCCAGATGACATGCTCCTCTAGGTCATCGCGTGTCTGGGCTGCAACCGTGTCACTGCGTGCATCGGCGTCGTCGCACGCTGGTGGCACGGCCTATCGATCCGCCTCCTCGAGCTCACCTTCACCGACATCCCACCAAGCACGATACAAGAGGCGCTTGCCCGCGTCGCTGGCGATGCAAATGAGCCCATCATAGTCCTCGACATCCGTCTCGGGAGGTGTGGGCTACTGGAGGCGGCATAGTGTTATGACGTCAATGCCAAGAAGTTGTTGCACTATGCCATGCGGCTCTTATGAGAGGAGCTCGTCTTCATCCTCCCCCGGCCTTCGATTAAAAAAGAAAGGAAGTCACATTGGATTCGCCATGCCTTCCAGACACCGCGCCACCTCTATCGAGCTGAACATGTATTTCCTTTACATCAGGCCAATGGATAGCCAGCTCACCCCAGTGCTCTAGAGGTTGTCCCTCTCCAAAAATATTGTTGACGTCGGCACCTTGCTCAAGAACTGCCTAGGGTTGGGAATGCTTAGGGTCACCTTCCATTGGGTTAGGTCTGGCATGCTCGAAGAGGCGCTCACCCACGTCGCTGGCCCATGAATCATGGGATGAATTCAGGAAATTGGGCCCGACCAACCAACCCACTGATCGTTGGCCCTTCTAAGGCCATCCTATTATCATCTTCAGCATTATAGAGGTTGCGTGCATCGCTTTCCTCTTCCGGCCACACATGTGTCCCTTGGCTAGAGATATCTACTTGACATCCTCCTCACCAATAGTACTGTGACCATGTGGATCAACAATAGGGTTGGGCATGAGCTTTTGCTCCCCACACCACGGCGTGTGGTGCAAGCATACTAGCCTAGGTACCATTTTGTTGAAAGGATTCGTGTTTAACTATGATCGTTTATGCAGTGTTAGAGCATCGACAATTTCACCTCCTAGTCACTGCAGTCATGCTCCATGGCACCAATCATGGTCAACCGCTTGTTTTCGCCATTTTCTATCGCGATCGCAATGGGAATTGGTTGTACAGTTATTCACTTGCCTGATCTGGGTCACTTCTGATCCTCCCAATTTTTTGGGTTTGTGGAGAGGAGGAAGACCTGTCTCCATGATACATTTAGAAAGAGGTGGTTCAAGCAAAGGCCTCTTAGCAGTGTGCAGGTCGAGAAGCCGTTTCTGTAGATTGTGGAGGGCAAGGTAGGGGAGCTGGAGTTCATGTATAGGAGTGACATGGACACTTCGATTTATGGAATTGGTTTCTTCTCTTTGGTGATTTAGTTCCACCATTGGTGGATCCAGAGATGTGGCGGAAGTATTAGTCCAACCTATGGAATCTAAAAAACTATTCCCAACCTGCCAGGTTTAGTTCGGACTGTACAGGATAAAATTCCTGGTGTAGTGTTTATGCGGCTCTACCTAGGGATGTTGTTCTCGTCATTTTGTTGGCATGTTGAGGAACAATGTTTTTATTCAATCAATTGTTTACATTGGTAAGCAAATCTTGCCCGAATATCATGTTGGGTAGGTGTTACCTTTTTTATCTTTAGTATCATAGTTTGTGTATCACACATTTTTATTCTTACTTTTGTCTTATTGATTGTTGATTAGTACGACAATAGTTTTCTTTTTGTTTATGTGAGGGGTGCAAGAAATTTTGTTACATTATGCATTCATTTTTTGTTACATTTTTGGCCTAGAGTTGTTCATCTTGAAGTGGCTATCAGACATGTGTTTTGGGGTGATACTAAATGTTGGTATGGGGTACCCCTGTTGTTGAAGCAAATGCTTTTGAGCGGGTATTTTATGTAAATATTTGTATTTGTATATTAGGTTCATTCAAACATGATATTGAGTAGTATGCAAATTCAGTTGCATTAGTAGGAACACATCTCCACAATCATTTGATTTTTGTTAGTGGAAGCTGGGAAGTGAAGTTATTCTCTTATTACTACTTGTAACCACTTTCATTGTACATCGAGCTACGGCGGAATTACAAATCTTTCTATATTTGATACTCAGAAGGTTAAGTGGTTACTAGGATTTGATTTATACACACACAATTTAACATGGAAGTAGAACTTATAATAGTTATAAATATAGTCCCTCTGTAAACAAATATAAGGACTTTTAAATCACAAAGTAGTGTTCTAAAACGTCTTATATTTTTTTTATAGGGGGAGTACTTTCTACTTTATTATTACTATGCACTTGTGGTATACTTCCATTTTCATTACATGATTCCGTAGTTTGATTATCTTGCATATCTGGTTGCTTGGAACAATAGCGATGCATTTATAACATGTATGTAGATTATCTTATGGGTATAGACATAGTTCTTTCTTTTTTGTATATTTTTAAAATGAACCAAAATTGTCCTTCACAAAAGTTTATATTCAATTAATCCTATTTTGGTTTAGCAACATTTGAGACTTTTATGTGTAACTTGAGTATTTGACATTTTAAACTCCTACATGTTGCGCACAAAGCTTTACCTGGTCTATTCGATGCCCAACTCAACCTAGTCTTTCACCTCATCACAGTGCTAAATCCATCGGTTTTACGAGCAAACAGTGTTCCTGATTAAAGTGTCATGCAAGTTAGTACAGACTTCTTTTGCAGCAACGCGAGGGTATCATCTCTAGTTACATAAGTAGTCACATGCTACTTTTATGACATCTGCTAGCTGTGGAATTTTTATGTGAATTATGGTTTCTCAGACTTGTGGTAAATCTGGTAGATAAATTGTTTGTTACTATCTTTCACACGGGCATGGGAACTTTATGAATACTCCATAGCGATTTTTCTTTTGGGTATGACATTAGTTCATATATGAGAAGTATTAGTCAATTTAGATTTAAATTGTGTCAAGGCTGTTAATTTTGCTGTTGTTGATTGGCTGCTCATCGTGGTATTGGAGCTGAACTGTATTTTATGTACTGTAAGGCACCTATTTTGTCCCATGAAGAGCTTATGTGTGTGGTTACAAAGGTTAGAGAATACTGATTACATTGAAGCAATATTATGTGAAGAAAATATATGTGGAAACATAAACCCTAGCCGTTATACGACCATCATGACTTCCTTTAGGTGGATATTCAAAATAGAGCAATCTTTTTTGTTCATCTGCCATAAAACATTTCCGTAACTTCTCATATTTCCTTTCGTGTCAGAAACAATATCCAAGAAATCGTACAATATACTTGTGCTTCGCCTTCAAAAGGTACTCGATCTCTCTTAGAAAATTTTCGTCGTGCATGTATGTATTGAACAGTTTGTCCTAGAAAAGTTTCTATTTTGGTAAGGTCTTAGTTGGATGATTCAAGACATGATAAGTAAATAATGAGTGGTAAGACCAATGAAAGAAACACATATCTTCTTTGACACATAAGTGGATAAACCACATGAATAATGAATGAACACCTCGCCTCAGGGGATGACCATGGAACACGACATACCATGGCCCGTTTAGCCACATGCTCGGTCGGGCAGACGTGGTCATCAGGCCAGCACGCAAAAACCGGACCGTTAGGCCAGCTGTAGGTCTTAGTTGGATGAGGCATGTCATGGAGCAAATAATGGGTTGTAAGACTAAGAAAGAAACCAATATCATCATTGACTGAAAAGTGTGTATACCACATGAATCATGAAGAAGGCCGCATATCATGGTATGAGCATGACACACAATGTAACATGGCACGTTTAGCCATGTGTGTTGCCGGGGACGTGTGGTGATTGGGCCAACTATATTTCTTTCTTTCCAAGTTTAGTGGCAGGCCCATGAAAAAACACAAGATGGCGCGATCCATTGCTCGTTGAAACCCTAGCTAGCTCCTCACTATCGATGGGGAAGGGACGCCCCCTATCGGCCATCAAAAATTGCCCTTCCGGATGCACCTTCGCCCCCAAGGGACCTGCCTCTGTCTCGGACGCCCCCATGTTCCGCTCAATGTATAAGGAGTTTACGAGACTTACGGCATATGACTTATCATGTCGTTGTCATCCTCGTCACCTCCCGGGACGCTTGACATCGCGGCCCTCTCCCACCCCACCAACCGGTAGCCCATCAACCGCTTTCTTGTGCGTGTTGTCCCCACTGACCGCAACACATTGCTCCTTGACTACACCCACTTCCTCGAGGCCAGGGCCGTCGATGCCGAGCCAAAGCGGTAGGTCCGCTAGAGGAGTGTCCCCGCCCCCAGCCGCAGGCTGTCTCGGTTGGATGCTCGAACTCTACCGAATGTACCACGCCATCAAATGCTTCGACGGCTATGATGGCGCCTATGAGATCAAGCGGTGGGATGACCTCTTCCAGCTCATTGGCGACAAGGCGCAGCCCTGATATGTGCCCGAGTGCGCCAAGCTTGTGCTTACGCAGCTCTACTATGTGCACCTCTACGACTACGGCAAGTTCACCAATAATAGATCAATGTCGCAGGGCAACAGGAAGAAGAGGAAGAAACACAAAGGGGTCAATCTAGACGATCATCCCTCGGTTTCTATTTAGCGGGGTGAAGGGAAGAACCTGCCTGGTTCTGTCAAAGAGATGGATGATGTGGAGCCTTCCAGCGTTAAAAGCAGCTGGAAGATGAGAAATAAAAAAGGTGACAGAATGGCTTCTAGTGAATGCCATGCTAACAATGATAGCACCGCTGGGAAGAATGGAGCATCTGCTGGAATTCGGTAGCTGAAAAGGTGAAAGCTTGATGTAGAGGCTAGCAAAGTCAATCGGGTCTGTGAGAAGAGTGATAGTGAGTTGCATGGCAATACCAGACTGAGATGCATTCGCTGCCATAAAAATGTATAGCTTACCACCTCCGCTCGAGAGTGTGTCTGCAGGGAACTGATACTACTCGGACTGCATGAACTTTCACAGTGATTGCTTTGGGTTTGTGGAGAGTTGGAAGAACAATCTCCTCCATACTATCGAGCGATTGGATGAGAAGGTGAGAAGGATGTGGTTCGAGCATAGGCCTCCTAGCCATGCTCAAGTCAAGAAGCAGTTTTGGGAAATTGTGGAGGGCAAGGCAGGGGAGCTACGGTCATGTATGGGAGTGACATGGACACTTCGATTTATGGAAGTGGGTTCGATCGCCTTGGTCATCTGGTTCTACCATCAAAGGATCCTGAGATGTCTAAAAAGTATTGCTCCAGCCCATGAAATCTCAGCTATTTTCTAAACCTGCCAGGTTCAGTTCTTCGGGATGTATATGATAAAATTCCTAGTGTAATGGGCCCAGGGCTATACCTACGGATGTTGTTGTCATCATTTTCCTGGCTTATTGAGGAACATTGTTTTTATCCAATCCATTTTTTAAATTGATAAGAAAATCCTGCATGAATAACATGTTGGACACGTGTTACGTTATTTATATTTGCTATCACAGTTTGTGTGTCACACATTTTTTTCTTACTTTTGTGTTATTGATTGTTGATTAGTAGGTCAATAGGTTTTTTATGTGAGGGTTGCAAGCAATCATGTTACGTTATGCATTCATTTTTTGTTAAGTTTATATTCACACGGGGTTACCTTGGTAGGTTCCAATTTCCACCACTCCCAAATAGAGTTCCCGCCATCCCGTAGCTGCATATGGCTCTCATCGCTGCCAGAACCACCACCGTCGGCAGAGGGTGGTACAGGCGGAGATGACCACATAAGCGCACTCCCAGATGACATGCTCCTCTAGGTCATCGTGTGTCTGGGCTGCACCCGTGTTGCTTGCCTCATCGGCATTCTCGCGCGCTGGTGACACGGCCTCTGGTTCTGCGTACTCGGTCTCACCTTCCGCGACCTTCCGGCAAGCATGGTACAAGAGGCGATGGTCAGCGTCGCTGGCGATGCAGACAGTCCTGTCATATTCCTCCGCATCCGTTTTGCGGGGTGTGGGCTATCGGAGGCGGCAAAGTGTGATGACGTCAATGTCATGAAGTTGTTGCACTATGCCATGCGGCTCTTACCAGTGGAGCTCGTCTTCATCCTCCCCCAGCCTTCGATAAAAAAGCCAGGACGTCGCGTAAGACTCACCATGCCTTCCTTACGCCACGCCACATCTATTTAAATGCACACGTATTTCCTTTGCATCAGGCCACCGGATAGCCAGCTCATCCTAGTGCTGTAGAGGTTGTCTCTCTCAAAAAATATTGTCGACGCAGGCACCTTGCTCAAGAACTGCCTAGGGTGGCGCGTGCTCAGGGTCACCTTCCTTGGGTTCAGGTTTAGCATGGTCGAAGAGGCTCTTGCTGCACTAGAAGCTACTGTGGCGCTCGGATTCATAGTGTCCCTCCTAGGCATCGAACTCGACCTTTATAATGGAGGGCACATTGCCAAAGGAGCTCAATTTTTCTCCCTTCCCCGTATTGCAGCAAGGGTTTCTCAACAAAAGCTCATCCCTTAACAGCTTCAATGAATATTTTATAATTGAGCTACCATGCTTTCCCCACACCACGTCGACCAAGATATGGTTGTGCTTCGTCTACACCACAAAGGGATTGGAAGATAGTTCCGCACGAGAGGTTATAGTCCGCTCAATGTCGTTGTAGGAGCTTGAGCTTCGTGTCTATGACAGGCAATGTAAGGGCATCGTCATCGAGACTCCACTGCTTATGCAACTAAAGCTATGTGTTGATGCCGACTCGGACCTGACCGTGTCCATATTGGCACCAATGGTGGATAAGGTCTCGTATTGGTTTTCATACAAAAATTTGTCACTTATATTCCGTTTTTGGTCACTTTATACCCTAAGGGCAAAGACGATAGAGAACTACAAATAGAAAAATCATGGGCCCACCAAGGAAGGGAAAGATGCATTTTCGTAGACCCCTCATGTCCATGTCCTGTCTTTGCAAATATATGCTCAGGTATGTCTCTTGTCCTATATCTTTCATGTGTTTTCCTATTTTTCAATTACCTCGATTTTTTTCTTTCCCAAATATTTTTTAACAGTTGGATGCTATTTACGATATGTTATTTTCTGGCTAGATTGTCCTATAATTTGGGCTTGGCTATTTACTAGTAGAAAAGAAGTGGAGTGAGGGACAGAGCATGACACTTTTCACGTTAAAGCATGTGAAGGAGTGCATGTGTGTCTATGTGAGAGAGAGAGAAAGAGTATGTTGGTGGATCAGTGGAGTGTATCTGTGTTGTGTTGTGTGACTGGTGTCTTTGCAAGTGAGAGAGTGGGGTGAGATAGAAACAAAGATTTAAGTGGGCCCACATAATGTGTGTGCAATAGAGTGTAAGAGAACCTCCAGTAGGTGCCCTCTTTTAGAGTACCATAATTTGCTTTGAGCAAAATTTGCAACACTTAAAAGTGCTTTTTGGGGCATAAAAAACATCCAAGTCTAATAACTGCCCTAAAATAGGTAGTGTCGAACATGCAAACAAAGTTTTGTAAAGGACATTACAAAGATTATTTTAACATTTAAACATCAAAACATTGATACAATTTAACCGTAAACATAAAGTTCATCCTATGACTTGATCACCCTAAATAATAAAAGATCATTACTACTTCACGCAATCTTCGTCGCAAGTAACCATGGCATAGTTCATTCATCTTATAAACCATACATAAAGTGACAGATCCCAGCCTACTTTGAGTCGTTTATGTCTCATCACACCCCACGAACCCCTAATTCGCAAAAAAAATGTAAGAACATGGGGTTTCCAGAATGCTTACGCCGGCATCGGTGAACGCATAGCTGCAAAAGTTGATTGGCTGCCAGAGACAACGCTAATGGCGTGCCATTGAAGCGAAGTGGAGATGTTTGTGAGTTGGCTGAACTAGACATCAAGCTAAATGTGTGTAACGAACGAAGATAGATTTTATCTCAACATGCCAAACTAAAAAAAATTATTTCATACCTTATTTGGATAGGCACACCTACTGATTGGGGTTTACTGGTAGGCCCATGAAGAAACACAGCATGATCCATTGGATGCCAAAACCCTAGCAAGCTCCTCACCATTGATGGGGAAGGGACGCCCCCTCCCGGCCAACACAAATTTCCCCTCCGGCTGCACCATCGCCCGCGAGGGACCTAACTCTGTCTCGGAGGCCCCCATGTTCCGCTCAATCCATGAGAAGTTTACGATACCTATGGCATCTGACACATCATGTCGTTGTCGCCCTGGTCGCCTCCCAGGATGCTTGACATCGCGGCCCTCTCCCTCCCCACCAAGCGGTAGCCCATCCATCACTCTCTCGCATGTGTTGTCCCCACGGATCGCAAAACCTTCCTCCTCGACGACACCCGCTTCCTCGAGGCCAGGGCCGTCGATGCCGGGCCGAACCCGCAGACTGTCTCCAACGAACGCTCACTCAACCTCTAAACCATGTACCACGTCGTCAAACGCTTCGATGGCTATGATGGCGCCTGTGAGTGGAAGCAGTTTGATGAGCTCTTCCATCTCATCAGCGACAAGGCGCAGCCCCAGTATGTGACAGAGTGCGCCAAGCATGTGCTTGCAGAGCTCTCATATGAGCCCCTCTATGACTACGACAAGTTCACCAACAATAGATCGACATCACAGGGCCACTGGAAGAACCACAAAGGGGTCGATCCAGACGATCATGCCACATTTTCTATTTAGCGGGGTGAAGGGAGGGACCCGCCTAGTACTGCCAAAGAGATGGATGATGTGGAGGCTTCCAGCGTTAAAAGCAGCTAGAGGAGGAGAAATCAGAAAGGTGACATAATGGCTTCTAGTGAGCGCCATGCGAAGAACGATGGCAGCTCTGGGAGGAATGCAGCACCTGCAAAAGCTCGGTAGCTGGAAAGGAGAAATCTTGATGTAGAGGCTAGCAAAGTCGATCAGGTTTGTGAGAAGTGTGATACTGGGTTGCATGGGGATGCCATAACTCGATGCATTCGCTATAATAAAGGGTAGCAAATGTATTGCTTGTCACCTCTTCTCGAGAGTGTGCCTCCAGGGAACTGGTACTGCTCAGACTGCATGAACTTTCACAGTGATTGTTTTGGGTTTGTGGGGAGGAGGAAGAACAATCTCCTTGATTCTTTCCAGCAATTTGATTAGAAGGTGAGATGGATGTGGCTCGAGCAAATGCCTCCTAGCCATGTTCAACTCAAGAAGCAGTTTTGGGGAATTGCGGAGGCCAATGCATGGGAGCTGACGGTCATGTATGGGAGTGACATGGACACTTCGATTTATGGAAGTGGGTTTGATCACCTTGGTCATCTGGTTCTACCATCGGTCGATCCAGAGATGTGGTAAAAGTATTCCTCCAGCCCATGGAATGTCATCTATTTTCTAAACCTACCAGGTTTGGTTCTTCGGGCTGTACATGATAAAATTCCTAGTGTAACAGTCCGGTGGCTATACCGACGGATGTTGTTGTCATCGGTTTCCTGGAATATTGAGGAACATTGTTTTTATTCAATCAATAATTTACATTGGTAAGCAAATCTTGCCTGAATAACATGTTTGATACGTGTTACCTTTTTTATATTTGCTATCACTATTTGTGTATCACACATTTTTATTCTTACTTTTGTGTTATTGACTATTGATTAGTAGGTCAATAGTTTTTTATGTGAGGGTTGCAAGCAATTTTGTTGCATTCTGCATTCATTTTTTGTTAAGTTTATACTCACACGGGGTTATCTTTGTACGTTCCAATTTCCGATGTTCTCAAATAGATTTCCCGCCATCCCACCGCCGCATCTAGCTCTCATCGTTGCCAGAACCACCACCGTCAGCAGAGGGTGGTATGGGCGGAGATGACCACATCAGCGCACCCCCGGATGACATGCTCCTATATGTCCCCGTGTGTCTTTGCTAAACTGGCGTCGTGGTGTGCATCAGCGTCCTCGGGCGCTGGTGACACGGCCTCCAGATCCGCCTCCTCGGGCTCACCTTTCGCGATGTCCTTGCAAGCACGGTACAAGAGGCGCTCTCCCGCCTCGCTGGCGATGCAGACGAGCCCGTCATAGTCCTCGACGTCTGTCTCGCGAGGTGTTGATGATGTCAATGCCAAGAGGTTGTTGCACTATGACATGCGGCTCTTACCAGAGGAGCTCATCTTCATCCTCCCCTGCCTTCTAAAAAAGAGCCAGGACGTAGTGTCGGACTCGCCAGGCCTTCCTTACGCCGCGCCACCTCTATCGAGTTGGACACGTATTTCCTTTGCATCAGGCCACAGGATAGCCATCTCATCCCAGTGCTCTAGAGGTTGTCTCTCTCCAAAAATATTGTCGACGTTGGCACCTTTCACAAAACCGCCTAGGGTTATGCGTGCTCAGGGTCACCTTCCAAGCGGAAAGGTCTGGCATGCTCGCAGAGGCGCTCACTGCAGTAGAAGCGGTTGTGGTCCTTGGATTCATAGTGTCCCTCCTAGGCATCAAACTTGACCTTTATAATGGGGTGCACATTAACAAAGGAGCTCCAATTTTCTCCATTCTCCGTGTTGAAGCAAGGGTTTCTCCACCAAATCTCATCCCATAACAGCTTCAATGAATATTTTATAGTTGAGCTACCATGATTTCCCCACACCACATCGACCAAGATATGGTTGTGTTTTGTCTGCATCACAAAGGCGCTGGAAGATGTATTCTTGGCCCTTGAGAGGTTGTCCCTCCAACGCTACAGTTGCCAATCCTCAATCTTGCTACCATCATCGACTGTTGTCCATGTGCTCAAGGTGAACACGAGTAGTTCCGTACAAGAGGTCATAGTTCGCTCAATGTCAGTGCAGGAGCTTGAGATTGGTGTCTATGAAGGGCAATGTGAGGGCATCGACATCGAGACTCCACTACTTATGCAACTAAAGCTCAGTGTTGATGCCGACGCGGACCTGAGTTTGTCCATCTGGGGACAAATGGTGGATAAGGTCTCGTATTGGTTTTCATATAAAAAGTTGGCTCTTATATTTGGTTTTTGGTCACTTTAGACCCTGAGGGAAGAGACGATAGAGAACAACTAATAGAAAGATAAGGGGCTCACCAACTATGGGAAAGATGAATGTTCGCAAGCCCCTGGTGTTCATGTCCTACCTTTGCAAATATCTTCTCAGGTATGTCTCTTTTTCAACCTATATCTTTCATGTGTTTTCCTATTTCTCAATTACCTCGTTCTTTTTATTTCTCGAATAAATTTTTATCAGTTGGATGCTATTTAGGATGTGTTATTTTGTGGCTAGATTGTCCTATCTTTTAGGCTTGACTTTTACTAGTAGAGAGAAGTGGAGAGAGGGACAGAGCATGACATGTTTCACATAAAGCATGCGAAGGAGTGCATGTGGGTGTGAGAGAGAGAGAGTATGTGGGTGCCTCAGTGGAGTGTATCTTTATTGTGTTGTGTAACTGGTGTTTTGCGAGTGAGAGAGTGGGGTGAGATAGATAGAAACAAAGATTTAAGTGGGCCCGCATAATGTGTGTTAATATGCATGTGTGTGCAATATAGAGTAAGAGCACCACCAGTAGGCTAAACTAGACATGTAGCTAAATGTGTGTAATGCACGAAGATAGATATTATCTCAACATGCCAAACTAAACGCTTTTCTTGCATACCTTATTTGGATAGGTCCACCTACTACTTGGGGTTTTCTAACCCTGCCCTTCATCCCCATCAACCTCTCTCCTCTCTCTCTATCTCTCTCTCTATCTCTATCTATCTATCTCTCTCTCAGTCTAGACAACACTAATCCCATGACTTAAAGTGTCGAAGGATTCATCATCCATTCTTTGTTGGTGTGGTCCATAATCGAATTTTCGCACAACTCTACAAAGTCTAACGCGCATTTGGGCCAACTAATACATACATGCCATCATTGCGAAGCATCCCCTTTATGTTCCAAGCCAATATTTGTGCATCTTGCCAAAAACTCATTAATTTTGATGTTGCCGGTGTACCACTAGATGGTGGCCACTATGCTAGGCAAGTCAATTACAGAGTTCCTCATGAAGCTATGCGTCCTTGATGTCTCAATCAACATGACTTTCGATACTTGCAACATATTGTTCGTGCCACGAACCGATACTGAAGTGGCTGGGGTCAGGCTGGGACCCACCAGCACCTTTAGTATCGGTTCATACCACAAACCGGTACTAGAGGTTTGCTGGGCGGCCACGATTGCCAACCAGACCCAGGATAGCAACATCGCCGGTGTCCTTCGTCGAGCTAGGTGTCGTCGGCCGTGTCCTTTGTTCATCGGCACGGTCGACGTCGTGACTCAAGATGGCAACCGGGATGAAACCCATCGGGTTTTGCCTTCCCAAACCCATCCCCATGAGAAAATCGTAAACCCGTCCCCGTCCCCGTCACCATGCGCGGGGTTAGTTTTTCGCCCGTCCCCTAAACCCATCGGGTTTTCTAAACCCATGGTGAAATCGACATATATAAGGAAACATAGAACCAACAAAGAATATTATTTCGACAACAAAACGAGCATATTTCAGCAGCATAAGTTTAGCAAATTTTAACACAAAAACAATAGTAGATGGTTCAATAGCTATAGGGAGAGGGGAAGGAGCGAGCGATACTGGCCACCCAGCGAGGGGTTGGTTTGGCCTTCGACGCTAGGAGGTGGGGGGGCTCGGTTGATTAGGCTCGGTAGCTTTGGGTTGGGCCGCGCCGGATCAGTGCTTGGTAAAAAATGTATTTTGCCGGGTTTGCCGGGTTTCGGGTTCGGGGACTATTGAAATGGGTGCAAACCCACGAAACATGTCGGGTTGTATAATGTGCCCAACAACAGTCCCGCGGGGATGAAAAGACGCCCATCCCCGTCCCCTAATAGGGTAAAAACCCGCGGGGACGCGGGTTTCGGAGCCCCATTGCCATCTTGAGTCGTGACGACAAGTCACGCCCGCTCTGGCCAGGGCTCCTCTTTGTTTCATATAGTGCCTTGTTGGATGTAAACACGGGCTTGCTTTCTAGATACATCCATTTCTGCGACAAGTATTTCCGAACGGAGGGAGTATATACGAGTTGGAGACATACCTGTGCGTGCACCCTTTTTGTAGCCGAGCATAGCACGTAGTGCGGAGGAGGAAAAGGAAAAATAAAAAATAAGAGGGGCGTTGCGAGAATCGAACTCGCGACCTCTCGCACCCAAAGCGAGAATCATACCACTAGACCAAACGCCCTGATAATTGCTTAAGTTCACTACTAGCCCTAGTAATAATGTGATTAATTTCCAAAAGAGTCGAGACCCACTTTCTTCCTCGGATTGGTCAAGCGATGCCCGTGAACAGAAGACTAGATGGACTTCCAATGCCGGCGCCGGCAGCGATATCGCCCTCTCCAGGGGCATCCACCAACCGACGGCTCCTACTCCTTCATCGCGGTGCAAGCCCCGCAACCGTCACGGCGGCCACTGCTCGGAGGCGCTGTCGCAGCCTCGGATCACGCAGATTTGAGTCCCTTTTGGTAGGTGTCCACAATATCGATGCTGCCTGCTTCATCAGTTTTAGTCTCTGGTATGTGGCTATGTGCCACCAGCTAGCCAGTGCTGGTACACGCTGGCCGATAGACAGGAATAGGAATAGCTTACTGCCGGATCGACCAGCTTAATTATGCACGACTTTCTTCATAGCAACACCGAAATTTCACTCATATAAATCTGAAAGAAACCATACACTAACTTGTGCAGGTGTGCTCTTGTTGATCTGGCCATCCGGCAATTAGCAATGGCATACCGCTTTTCCTCTAAACTACATGCTTCCCGCGCACTGCAGCCGGAAGATTTGAATATAGTTTTTTGAAAAGAAAAAATACTATGGAGTATTGAATCATTGAATCCTGCAATTTACTTATGTGCAGGAAGATGGGAAAGTTGTGGCTACTCTCGGGTGTAGGTACACCCGAGTTTGCAAAACTTTGAAAAATGTGATAAAATAAGGTCCAAAAAATCTGAAATTTCGAGACAACAAGCTTCATCAAGCGTTTGAACTTTTTGCAAAATTTCAGCTAAAAACAACATCCGAGGAGCTCTCACAAAAAAAAACAAAATCAATGCTCAAACAGTGCACACACATAGAGCAATGATTTTTTTTTTTTTTTTTTGCCGAGAGCTCCTCTGATGTTATTTTTCTGTGAATTTTTACAGAAAGCTTGAACATTTGATGAAGTTTCATGCCCCCAAACTTCAGATTTTTTTGACATTGTTTGATCATGTTTTTCTTTTTTTTTTCCAAACTCGGGTGTACCTACACCCGAGAGTAGAAAAGCTGGTCTCAAGGAAGATTTCATGATTTCAATTGTAAGTGTAAGGGATGAACTCGACCAATATCCACAGAGATAGGTATTGAATTAACCAAAATGATACAATGATGGGTACCAAACAAAAATTTGTTGGTTAACAGTGGAAAAAATTCAACTAAATTTGCGTTCATATTTGCATCTATTCTATGGTGTAGATCTAAAAGCCAATGCAATCTGCATCTATTCTATGGTGGAGTTGGGTTTAAACTGAAACCGAAATTCCTCCATTAGATCTAATTAAGGTGAAGTCTTGTAAACTGGGCCAACTCGACGAAGCCCTAAGCAATGCTCCAAGTAGTATATCACATAGCATCATAGGAATAGGATGATAATCTACATCAAACAAAAAGAATAGAGGTCAGAGTTGGTCAAAAGTCCAAGTTATAAGATAAACCATACTTTGTTCTTGTTAGTGAAACTACAATGAAGTACAAAACTAAAAATATAGGAGCGCTTCCTAACCTTCAACTATAGAGCCCAAAATATACTAATAAGAAAATATGGATGATCAAATAATTTTACCAGTGGTGTCAGGAAGTATAAGGAGCATAACTGAGGCGCCATTGTATAATTAGATAACAGTAAAAGAGCCCGCATAGATTGCATTGGAGATTTTATGCAAGATGTGAAAACATATAAAATATTGGTGACCTATTAATAAGGAAGATGGAAGCTCCGTTTGGGGACCGGCAGCTTGATTAAGAATAGGAAAATGAGATGTGTAGAATAAACAACTCTCTCCGATGCATCTGGCATTTTAACTACCTCGTCTGCTAGAAGATGGTAAAGCACCACGGATATTCTACCTGTACAGAACCACCACTTGTCGCCGCCGCTAGGATGCCTGCATACGTTGCTGATCTTCATCGTCTTGCTCCCTTCTCGACCATGGACTCCTCTCACCTACCAGCAGCAAGGACACATCCGCTTCGATTTGTTGCAAAATTGAGGGCGGCTCATTAGCTTGAATCGTTTCGGAATTCAGATGGGAATTCTACAGGAAGAGTCAATATAACCATGAGACGGCTCGTGGTGGTGGTGCCTGATGATAGTGGACACTGAGATCCATGGAATAAGAAGACGAGAGGAGGAGGCAAGATGAGTACATACCCAATGGTGACTTTTGGTGGAAGTCGAAGGGGAACAGCCGTACAAAAACGAAGGAAACCAAACAAACTATGCAGTCCAGCAGGAAAACCGTGTTGGATGGCGAGTAAATCATGTTTTGGGGATGACGTGGCCTCATGAAGCCAATAAAATCAGGTAATTGGGACACGTGGCTGACCTGTTGTTGTGGATAGGCTGCATGTTAAAATAAATAACATAATGGGGATGAACTATTTAGGTATTATAGATAAGTGAATACATGACACTTGTCTGTGGCGAGAGATCAAATTTCTCTGCATCCTGCTCCAATCTACACTAGTCTCAGCTTTTTTGGTTAAGTTGCTGCTCTAGTGCATTAAATATGTTGGTAATGCAGTTCAATGCATTTTATGTCTGAACGAGGTCTCAGTTTTGGAGTTGCATGTGGCGATGCCTGGGAGAGAGTCGAATGGCTCTTGGAGGAACAGTACATTCCCAAGTCACAGAAAGATGTTGAACATTTATAGAAAAATATTGCAACGAATGTTCTGTGTGCTGGAAAGCAATATTTGTGTGATGGAGAGTTTAATTCTTTAAAATAGTAAATTTTGAGCACTGTTTTTTCGCACAAGACAAAAGTTAATTTTTCGTGAAATTTACATGCACATGAAGGTCTGGGACATTTACATGTCTAGTTTCTTCCCAAATTTCGTGACATTATTTTTATTACTTTGTTCTCTTTACTCCTCTAAATTTACAGGTCCAGTACATTTACATGTCTAAACTATGGCAGGGATGTCGCGATGCTTGGTTTGTACGGAGCCGACTACAATGACTTTGATGGTGTGCGCATGAATGTCATGCCTACTACCCATGTTGGCCGCCGGTGTTTCACTCAAATGTGGATTGTGCCGTGGCAGCGAGCAAGTTATGACATACTCCCTCTGCTCCAAAATATAAGTCTTTCTAGAGATTTCAACAAGTCACTACATACGAAGCAAAATAAGTGAATCTAGACTCTAAAATATGTCTACATACATCCGTATGTTGTAGTCTATTTGAAATATCTAGTTGTTCTTTTACCTGGTAGTGATTCTCGTAAGTTAACACAGTATGCTCGGCCTTTTAAAAAAATATAAGATTTTCTGAGACAGATTTAGAAAAAACAACACACCACTAATATGTGATCTATACTATAAATCACCGTATCCATAGAATAAATACTTCTCTTCAAATAAGAATCCAGTGACAACACCCGCAAAAAAAAAAATCTAGTGACAACGATTCCATGTCACATAACCTCGTGCCAGCAATGAAATTAGTACTAATGGTCTTGCCTTAAACGAACAAAATAATTAGTACTCCCTCCGTCACAAAATTCTTGTCTTTGATTTGTCTAAATACGGATGTATCTACTCATGTTTTAGTGTTAGATACTTCCCTATCTAGACAAATCTAAGACAAGAATTTTGGGACGGAGGGAGTAATAATTTTGAAACGGAGGGGGGGGG
>LR738714.1:875978778-876014258 GCA_902687465.1 Secale cereale | reverse complement strand
CCCCCCCCCCCCCCCCCCCCGATTTTCAGGTGGACCTCCTCCCTCTTCTTAATTTCCAATGATGTGTTTCCCCGTCAGTCTGTAGCTTTAATTCGGTAGAAAGTTGTCCGTACGTGTAGCATCGTTGTTGTTAACCCCTTGCGGTGGCAGCTTGACTGGATGTTAATGGGGGGCCTAGCAATATGTACTGTCTAAATTTATTGGTTCCTGAACATTCTCACTTGCTCATGACATTCCTGATTGATTGTATTTACAAGTATCTTTTCTGCTTTTCTTTCTAAGGCTAGCCTAAGTTTCTTCCATTGATATGTTAGGCCATGTATCTGTGTAACAGTTCTTCTTCATTAATATAATGAAGGCAGCGCTGCTGCTCTTCGTAAAAAAAAAAGATTAAATTGTGTAACAAAAGTGTATCATTGGATTCGTAGCAGCAAGCACCACCTTCTATGATGGAACACTAACACTTTTTAACATCTATTGGGGAGTACTCCTGGATTCCCACTGTGCTGGTGAGAGCGTGGGACTCACGGTTCAGTTTTCCCAAAAAAATGTGGTGCTTGCTACCCTACGCCCATTGACATAATACAACCTGGTGTCGTGTGACTTCCATCAAAAGTCAGTGGTCTAGTCGGCTTTCCTTGACTTTGAGTTATCCGTTTAGGTAACAATGGGTTCATGTATTGCCTGCCATCATTCATCTGTAAGAGTCTGTCATTCTGCTTATAGATAGCGATAATTAAGTTCATATCTATATGGGTAGTACTTTGTTTCTTGCATGGAGTACTAGTTATAAATCACTTCACGCATGACTGGAGAGTATTGGTACCTCCAGAGGTTTCAAGTTGGCTTCTTATCATGGCACTGCTGAGCTCTGACTGATTGCGGCGTCTTGCTAAATATCGAAGAAGAATTAGTTCCATCGAGTACAGCCATTTTTGCATGCATCCAGATTGATAGGTGACTAGTACAAATGTCTGCATTTACAGTTACATGCCTATTTACTTGTCCAGACAAGTTTTGAAAACAAAATATGTTCCTCCGAAACTAGGTGCTTCAATTTGCCGCATCTAACGGGAGTGGTTCCCTGTCCACATTCTATTATTGCAGGCTCGATCTGGCTGCTGGCGCTGGCCTTTGCAAACAAGGAAGGAAGGATGACACATCCATGCATCAAGCAATTGTGTTTGGCTAATTGGCTTGTCTGATCCTCGGTCCATGTCTGATGACTAGCTGGTTGGCAACGCATCGTCGGTCGGTCGGCCTAGTTTATCAAGCTAGTGTTCATTGCAATATGCATGTTATCTGCCAGTTACAAGTTACAAGATTTATTTGGACCTGATGGAGTATGTATGTTTGTATGTTTGTATCATGTATATCATGTTGATTCTTATATATCTAGTATGGATGATACAAGCTTACGCAGCTTGCCATGTGCTTAATTTGAATGTTCCATTTCAATCTAACACAACACACACTGGAGACAGCAAATAAGTAGTAATCTACATATCTACCACACAAAGTACATCCATTTTTGTGTCCGTACCATCCAGATTGATACTGTAGACGTAAAATACAAATTATGCATTTCCAATGCAAAATGACTGTTATGTACTACGGTTACGTAATTACTTGATTAGGCATGTTTGAACATATTTTCCTTTTATGGTCAGTTGATTAGAACAAATATCGTCAATATTTTAGTTCACTCAACTGACTGACACGAATGGATGTAGGAACTTTGAGATTCTAACTTTATTCCCCTTCCAAAGATCAACCTTGCATAGGCAAGAGGAATAAATTTACTTTAGAAGTCACAGATTGCAGTCTTTTTATACATTCATTGTTGTAAATCGCAACTATCATTATGTGAAAAATGTTTCCTTTGCACTACTAGAACTTCACATCAAACGTAAAATCCAAATTAAATGACTCTTAGATGACTAAATCATTATACGTGTTAAAGACATTGCCCACACCCTTGCAAGGGCAGTTAATCTAGTTTTCGTAGAAAGAGAACATTCTTTTGTGCCTGAGAGAAAAAGAAAACAAATTTTGGTTTTCTAAAAATTCCACAAAAATAGCACTGAATTTATTGTGTTTCACACAAGACACAAAAGTTAGCATTGTTTTCATGAATTTGCATGCACACAAAGCATTGGGACATTTACATGCATAATGTCTTCTTTGATTTTACGACAAGTAGAAAAATATTATTATTTCGCACCACAGAGCAGCATGTACTCTCGGTGCACCTCCGAATTTCCATACTCCCCGTCGTTAACATATATTCGTGATCACAGATTTCACATGGCAATTAACAATCAAACAAACTTTGGCCAACTTCTAACAGAATTGCACATGATTATGGATAGTGGATCGACACATGCCTTCCTCTTGTGCCAAATGTGATCATCATAGTTGTTGCTTGCTGGACCTGAACGATGGCGGTGTTGTTTCAATGTTTGGGTAGTATGGTGGCAACTACTACATATATAATGGCGTTGACATCAATGGTGCCAAAGTCGTGGACCTGAACGATGGCGGTGATGTTTCGATGTTTGGGTAGTATTGTGGCAACTACTACATATATAATGGCGTTGACATCAACGGTGCTCAAAATTATAAGGCATAGCTTGGTAGGTCTTTTCAGACTTTGACAAATGATCACTCGGCTAATATGTGGTTTGGATGATGCATATCACCAAACTCATAAAGTAAATACTTTCTGAAAACAAATATAGTGACAACAATTTCATGCCATGTAAACCTCATAACACTGAAGAAATTATAAGTAGAAATGTTTTCTCGAGGAAATGCATTTTGTCTTGTATCTCAATTCTCAAAATGTAGGGAGTATTTGTTTTTATATGAAAACCCCTCAAGTTCCAATGGGTAACTGATCTTCGCTAGGGTTAGACGACTTTGGGGCGATCGCTCCGCCGCTGCTGCCATCTCTCATTCGTCCGGACACTAGGTAGGCTGGCCTAGTTTCTAAATGTGATCTTGGGTCGCGGGGTGGACCTGATGCGGCTCCATCCGCATGTGTCTCGGAGAAACAAAAAAACGGATCTTGTGGGAAGGTTTCCTCCATTTCTAGGTCAAGCCAATCTGGGAAGGATGATGGCATGTTATATCATGAATCCAAGTACATTGGCAACATGAAGTCAGGAACTGACCTGGAGGTCGGTGCTTCCTGGGCATATAGACAGGACAAAGCGTTTATATTGCATCACAGTTTGAGATGAGATTTAAAGAGTTACATGAGAGCGGCTTGTCGCACACCCCTGAGGGCCGTCTACAGGCAGGAAACTCGATGATGTCAAAGCCGGCTACATCTGATGCTTCGCTTTCGATGACTCATGTGGTGATCTCGACGACTGGTGAGGCCTATCAAGGGGCACCCGACGAGGGAGCTCCCTGAAGCCGGCAACCGAGGAATACCTGGACTGCGTGGCGGTGAATACGGATATGCAAGTGATGGCAATCCCAAGTCCAAAAACCTAGTGGGACGCTTGTGGTGCAGGACATGGTGATCATGAGCACGCAAGAGAGGCTGGGGCGCGCGGCCTCTACATGGAAGAGAGGCGGGAGCACTTGGTGCACCGTCAGAAGCAATTAATTGTCTCAGCTAGAATTGTCGTTGTGTGGGGAACACTGCGACTGATCAACAATTGGTTTTCCCAGTTACAGTCTATAATTATTTTTAATTGTGATTTCTATGTGAAACACGCTAAAAAAATGTTCCATTTAAGGAATATATTAGGCCTTAGTATTTTCCAAGGTGTTGGTAGTGTAGGTTTTAGTGGAGGTCTTGCTTGTACTGGTATGAGAGTCTTATTATCAAAACTAAGTCATTCTCAAGTCGTACACGGATGCTTTTTCCTTGATGGTACGGATAGACCCTCATTGTAACTCACTTGTGTTTAGGGATGAAAATGGAGCAGAAACTTGCCATTTTTCCAGAGAAAAAATAGAAATGGAGAAGAAATATGGAAACGAAAACCAAAATTTGCAAAACGGAAGTGGAACTAGGATTTTGTATGCAGAAACGGAAACAAAAATGAAACGGCGTTTTCCGGTGGAACAGATGTGGAAACGGAACTTTCCGTTCCCGTGAATATGGAATTCCCATTTTTAGAATAAACCTATGGCTGCTTTGTAGTCCAACCACCAAACAATACATAATTATACAATGAGTAGAATGGATCATTTGAGCCCAACTTCTACTACCACACATGTACTCAGCTTCACCCTATACGCATCAATACTACGCTAAGTTTCTAACATAATGATATTATTTTGTAGCCATGTTAACAATTCACTTAATTTGTTTGTGTTTTGTGTGTATTTCTCTATGATTCAAGGGTTTTTTAGGTTTCAGTCAACACTCACTTCTGTTTCATGTCTGCTTTGTATTCGCTCTGTGTACATTTCCAGTAGTATCTCTTTCCGTATTCATTTTTGGGGTTTCTGTATTCGTTTCTGCTTTTGCAAAAATATATGAAAATAAATGTGGTAGCACTTAGTTCGGTTTGTTTCCATTCAGTTTTCATATCCCTACTTGTGTCTACGGTACTGAGAGCAAAACATCGCCATTTCTTGTTAGAGACTATGCAACAACTACAGGCAAAATCCAACTTGTCATGGTTATTGGTGGGAGACTTCAACGAGGCACTTTGGCAATTTGAGCACTTCCTGGTTACTCCATGGCCGAAAGGTTAAATGGTTGCCATCCGCGGGACGTTCTCTCGGTATGTTAATTAACTCACCTCGGCTTGCCAGGTACACCATACACTGATGCACATATGGTAATGGGAGTCAAGCCAGGGCAAATGTGCGACTACGGTTTGACCACAGCATCATCAATGATAGATGGTGGTATTATTATTTTTCAAATGGTCAGACCGTCCATCTAGCCTCTCCGGCGTTAACCATTGCCCAATTCTTATTAATCTCCAGGAAAATCTCCAGGGGGACGCACCATGGCCGCACTGTTGACACTACGAGTTTTCCTGGGAGCACCTGTCCGATTTCTCAGAAATCATAGCCACTGCAGGGCCCTCAAATGGTATGAAAGCATACCTGAGTGTTATTAATGCTCCGTTCCTCTTTCTCTTTGTTGTTCATGGTTTGTACGTGCTGCTTCAGAGGGAGGTCCAAACAAAGCACATTGAACCCGTTTAGGTGTGCTGCTGAGGCCCTAGGATTTCACAATTCCTCTTTGTGAATCAAAGTCTCCCATTCTTTAAAGATGAGGCCAAGCATGTAGAACGGAGTAACTTGTGCTCACGGTGCACAGTCAAGCTACAGCGCAGTTAATCAATCCTGCCAAATCCTCTATTATGTATTTATGTTTGGTAGCTCATGTACAGATGCGACACAAGACGAGATCAAGCAAGTTCTCAATGTGGGTCGTGACTCCTTTGAGGCCAAATACCTCGGGTTGACAACACCCAAAGGTCATCAGCACGAAGGAAAATTCCAAAACCTCCATTCCATTTGTGGGCAAGGGCCAGAGGATGCCTTCCATGCCATGCAACTCCGCCTCTGGCTGTCGATGCATCAGAATGGAAATTGTGGGGACAGACTATGCGGAAGCCATCTCCTTGGTGAATCCAGTAACCCCGAACAGACTGTGATACTCATCGTGCATGGAGACAATTCGTCAACTTATTAAGAGAAGAGATTGGTAAGACCAATCATGAAGCCAACTCTGTGAGTGACGGCTTAGTGCAGCTAGGTAGAGAGCAAATGAAAACAACAACGTGGCTTACAAACTTTCCTCTGAAAATTGCCAATGCCATGATCATGGATTGCATTTCTATTTCTAGCTAATATATTCACTCACTGTTATATGTGTTTTTAACAGCAGAGAGATTGTAAGTGATTTTAATTACAAAGCAAATAGAGAAGTTTTCTACTATCAGAAAAAAAATATAGAGAAGTTTGCTTCCATTTTCTTGAAGCGTTGAAGGACGTCAAAATGAGAGGACGAGCAGAAAGCAAAAGGCCGGTTTCACACTCAAGAAGAGTACGTACGTCTGCCAACAACAGAAACGGGAAATCAAACCCCCAAATTGATAAGGCGACTAATAGGCGCGGGTTTGGGCCGGTCGCACCCTGTACGTTCGATTAATGCCCCTTTTACCGTCAGATTCACAACACTTTTCATCCCTGCCAGGCCAGTTTCTTTCTTTTCCCCACTCCAAATCACGCGAGCATGCACAGCGGGCGCGAGCGCCATGGACGAGCGACCTGACCCGCCAGATCTCCGCCTCTCTATGCCGATTCACCGTCGTCATGCGCCTTCCTCACCTCGTCGTCGTTCCAGCACCACCACCTGACGGATGCAGCTCTGTCAAAGTTCGGTTCCAGCAATCCGTGTTGCCCAGCATAGCACAGCGTTACCACCACCGGATTCAAGCAAAAACCACATCTCGATGAAAAAAGAACTCCAATGGTCAGTTGCAGCAAAGCCAAAAACTGGTTCCAGCACAAAAAAAACCAATTTCCAGCAAAATGACCTGAGCAACTAGCAAACTCGGTAAATCGCTTGAAGCTAAAAATTTACACGATTCCAGCAAAAATTAATACGGTTTCAGCAAACTATGCGTCGCCGCCCGGTCATAGCAAATAATCTCAAGCAACAAAAAATTGAGAAGTTGCCGCCGCGAGCAAAATCATTTGTCGGTTCCAGCAAAAATTAACACGGTTCCAACAAAAATGCGTCGCCGCTGCCTGGTCGCAGCAAATAATCTCAAGCAACAAAAATCTCCAGAAGTCGCAGCCGCAGCAAAATCATTTGCCGGTTCCAGCAAAAATTAATATTGTTCCAGCAAAAATGAGTCATCTCCGCCAATTGCAACAAAATATCTCAACAGTGCCAGCAAAAAATCTTACCGGTTCCAGCAAAAATTGTCGCCGGTCCCCGCAAAAATGATCTCGCACCGTCTGGTTCCAGAACCGGTCGACAGTGCTTGCAGCTTCTCGCCTCGCTGGTGCCAGCTCCTCTGTCAGCCGGTTGCAACACGCATCCAACATCCCCTCCATGGTTGTCTCATCTCTTGTGCTTGGCTCTTATCAAGGGCAGCCCCGGGGCACGGCGCCACCATTCTTGGCTCCGCAACAACGACAGGACGGCATCGTGGCTGCAACCCTTGATTGGTGCGATCAGCGACAGCCCCTAACGGCGGCGCGCCTCTGGTGGTGCTCTCTCGTGCAGTAGAAAAAATTGGCTGCCATGGTGAGATCCCGAGCTTGGGGAAAAAAGAAGCGGCACATGAAGAAAAAGTAGGAAAACGAGGGGATAACTAACTGGTGGTTGTGCTTGCGCAGAAGAAGATAAGGAAGGGGAGCTGGCGGTTCGTGTAGGGAATAAAAAAGAAGGGAGCGGCCCAGTGTGTGCGAGTTCCTATATGCGTGAGCGGTGTGAGACCGGCCGAAACGTTAGCCGATCGTCCGGCCAATTGATAATCTCCTCCCCTCAGTTCCCCACTCCACTCCACTCCACTCCACCCTAATGGTGTCGCCGGCGCCGCTCTTCCCCGACGCCCCTCCGACGCCATCCTGCCCCAACGCCCCAGCGGCGCCGCCCTGCAGCCTCGACGCCTCACCGACCTTGGGGGCGCAGGCGACCCTCCCGGACCACCTGACGGAGGAGATCCTCCTCCGCGTCCCCACGGCCGCCGACCTCGCCCGCGCCTCCATGGCCGACCCCTCCCTCCGCCGCATCATCGCCGACCACTCCTTCCTCCGTTGCTTCAGCACCCTCCTCTCGATATGCTTGGCCGAATACCTGACCCACATGCTCCTATTCGTCTTCTCTTCGTCAGGTCCCCATGCCGGACAATGGCACACCGTCACATTTGATGGTTGGAGCGCTCTGATTGCAGGAGTTAGTGAAGGGGACGATGATGCACAATCCTCCACTGCGTTCAGAAAGCGCTACTACGTGCACGGATGCTTCTGTTGGGCGATACCTGGGATCGACAGGTTGCTCATGCTCAACACTGGTACGATGGAATTCTCCTTCCTCAACCTTGTTCCTAGTCCCTGGAGTAATTGCCAAACGGCCTTTGTGGAGGCAAGGGAAGGGGGACTTGGGTTGTTTGCTCTGGCCTTCAGTCGTGAACACTATGCATATCACCTCTGGTATGCCATTTTGGTTAGCACTGGGGATGGCACAAAGCAGTCGCTATGGGAGGACGTAGTCACATTGCCCCATGATTACTTCTCTTACATCCTTGGTGTAGCTGGGGGATACTTACTCCTACATGGGTCCCATGACGATGACCTGAACTCGTTCCCTTTGTTCGAAATGCCTGAGCCCAACTGTTTTTCACTGAATCTCCAGACTATGAAGGTTGAGCGCTTATGTGGGAGTGAGCTCATGATGCCATTGCAGGGCCAACTGTATGCGGGTTTCCCGCCATCCTTGTCTCCACCAACTATTTGAACGTGGGTAAGCTTACTCTTATTTATTTTTCCATGTATTGTCCATGCCATATATGGGATTGACGTTGCAATATGATGCAAGTATTAGCCAGTAATAGCATCCAAAATGCCTAGGTGGTTAGCTTTATATTAAATTCCATGTGTTTCCGATGTCATGCTGACGCTTATGCCCAGTAAAATTTATGTCCTTTAACTGCAACTACGTGGTTAGTTAACTTGATTAGAGTAGTATGAAGCCACATTTGGTGCACAGGGTACCGGGTGCGTTTGGGTTTTCCTCTAGTATAACGTGTATGTGGAACAAACGAACGTAATGCTGAGCATTTGTGTCTATTGAAGTTCTTCTATCTGAAACTAGATATATGTTTTCGTTGCTTCTAGTTAACGAGAGGCTGGTTTCTCATGACACTATTATTGCAGGGTTTAATCCGCTGCGTGTGGGACTCATTTTGTGTCAGGCTAGCTGCTGGTGCTCATCATTGCAAGGAACGATGACACATACAACAAGCAATTACCTGTGTCTGGCTTGTTGGAGTTGGAACCAGTCTACACCAGCCCTCCATAACGCACGCCTCACGCATGCTCGGGCTTCAACTGCCAACGATCGGCTAAGCTAGATTGTAGGGCTGTTAGCTAGTCAGTTAGAGTAGTGTGGCTTCCTCCTTGTAATGAGGGTATATATCTCTCACAGTGGATGAATACAAACTGTCTATTCCTCATTTCCTGTTCTACAGTTGGCTTGAAGAGCTCAGTTGACTTGGAAGTAATACAGCAGTGATTTTGGCTTCCAACCTGTTATCACCTTATTTGATCTGTATGTAGCCCTGCTTTGCTGTTTCCTTCCATGCAGCATCTGTGAGTTTCCTGTTTATTATTGTGTAGGCAGCCTGAATATGTCCTTTGTCGATCCCAGCATGAGACAATGTGTGCCTTGCATTTCTTTTTTGACTTTCGGCGCCCCGTAGAGTTTGCTCCATGATATTAGTTTTCTCCTCGAGAGAAAAGCAATTTTTGATTGCTTGTGATGCATATTGACATATGAGTTTTTTTTTACTTTTGGAATAACTTGTCATTCCTGGATTTCCACATGAATGTAAATATATCGCTTAGAGTGGCATGTGGGTGATTTGAGCTAGCAAGGTGAAGAATGATACTTGTAAAGAATATATGCTTTAATGTACCAAGGATAAGCAAACCAAGCAGCTCATGTGAAAGGACAAGAGAAAAGGACTATCTTGGATTACCTGTGAACAGAATCTATATGCACTCTTGGAGCAAATATGGCGCGGTGCTATAGCTCCAGCAGGTGCTGCAAAATGCAACACATACAAAAAATATGAAACAACACATAGTTTTTCATCCATCGCATAGTTCAAGCCCAACACCACAAGCTAGTCCATTCGATACAAATAAACCTAGATAAAACGATACTGCGATGAAAATATAGTAGATAAAATGCGTCAACGGTAACTAGATAAAACTACTCCTCATTGTCGTCGTCCTCCTCGGTGGTGTAGTCCGACGATAGAAACGCGTCCTCCTACAGAGGATCATTGTCGTACCGGGTGGATGAAGGTCCTAGATTGCACTGGGCTTCCGCCAGTGCCTTCCACTCATGCCTATCTGCCCGATCAGCTGCTCGCAATGCCCTCATCTGTGACCAAAACTAGGTCTCGGCGACGACGTCTTGCAGGAAGCGCTCGCGCCACGCGGCCATCGCTTGCTCATCCGCCTCGGCGATGAGGAGACGGCGCTCCCGCTCCGCTGGATGCGCCGATCCTCCTTGGTGACGTGTCTCAGGGGAGGAGCAACGTCCCGCCTGCTGGCACATCCACATGTCCGAGAAGTTCATTTGCAACCTCAGCCTCCGGAGGCGCCACGCCGCCGCGTTGTACGCGCAAGTGGCCTCGTGGGCGGCCTTGAAGGTGCCGAGCACCAGGCGTATACTACCGGAGCGGATCTTCGCGTAGTACATGCCGTAGGCGCGGAGGCGGACGCCACGGAAGCCGAAGCTGCTCCGGGGGCGCGGCGGCATGTCGGCGGCGAGGGAGAAGGTGCTGGAGTCGGCGGCGGGGTGCTGGAGGCGAGGAAGAAAGCGTGCGGCGGCGGCGATGCACCGGCAGAGGCGAGGCAGAAGGGAGAGAGAGGCGACGGGACGGCGGCTGCCGGGCGCGGTTGTGCGGGTTATATAGCACACGCTGGATGCCGCGCGCCAAAACTTGTGCGCGTGTTGCCACCTTTTCGCGTGCATGAAGATTTTTTTTAGCGCGCCCGTGTTTCCCGCGCCTTATGGAGCACGCCAAACTTGCTCGCGCGCGCAAAAAGCGTGTTTTTTTCCCGCGCGCCCCATATGTAGCGCGACCGCTGAAGATGCTCTAACTGCATCAGACTTGTTCACTTCTAGCGCTACTGCACTAGTGCCTCGATTGGGAGGTGAGATAAACGCAGGAGGCGGGTGAACCTTGAAGACTGACAACGAAGAACCTTCAAAACATGAAGATACCATTACCTTCAGAATCAATTGATGCAGAAACTAATTTAATTGGAAAAGACAATAAATAAAAAGCTAAAGGGGCTGACCTTAGGATGAGGAGGTGGGAGGGGTTGGCCCAAAAGAGGGCGCCGTTGTGGTGAGGCAGGTCGAGGCGTTCCAAATATGCTAGGACGTTTAACCTGCGCTGCGGCAATTTTATCTCTTACTAGTAAGTATGCACGTGCAACGCACGTAACGTCAAGAAGTCAATGTTCGCTCTCTCTTAACCTCTTCTGCTAAGGGGATAAGGGCGGCGACAATTTGCCCATTCCCAATGTCGTGTATACAGCTTCCATCTGCATTACGTGTAAATGCTTCCCCTGTCATATTGCTGGGCTTTCAAAAATGAAAATGAAAATTAGATGATTCGACTCCATCAGAACGTAACTACCGGTGCATCCCAATATGGTTGATCAATTGCCTTGGAGCTTATTTGGAATGGATAGTCAAAATGAAGTTTCACTCGGCGTATATTTTTTTATATGTTAAAGAAGAAACAATAATAAAGTTCATATGAAGTATGTTAATAACCTTAAGATAAATATGAATTACCTTTTAGGAATAACTTTGAAACCTCAATTCTCTTATTTGAAACCACAATCTCCCGCACTTACAGTCTTCTCGAGCATTTCAATGATACTTCATGCCAACGGAAACATCAAAATTGCGCTTAAAAAAGCAAGATAGCTTACAAACAGAAAATGAGTTAACCAGTACTCTCATATTACTCTAGAAAGTAGCATTCTTTCAATATCTGAAATTGCAAACTGTCTATAATTTAGTACAATTGAAACATGTACTGGGGATGAGACTAATGTAGAATTGCAAACTCTAGAAAGTAGCATTCTTTCAATATCCGAAAGTAGCATTCTTTCATCTCCCGCAAAATTACTAAATACAAAGACATTCTTTGCATATGAACACTGAATTTCTACTAAAACATAATGGCTGAAACTTTGAAATACAATGCTCGAATGTAGCAAAAACACATTTCCTTTTTTTCTGAGAACATGCACGAGAACTGCCTATATCAATATATTAAGAAGAAAATAGCGCATCAGCCTAATGAAGGCTGTCAAGAGCATCCGCGCCACAAAAGTTTAAACGACAATGAAACAGGAAGACACAATCTGAAACTAAACATTTTTGCCTCTTTAGCAAAATATTTACATGGAAAAATCTATCTATATATAACTTATACTTCGTAAGTAGTAGGGCATGATTCTATATATATGTGACATGCCAGTTTAAATGAAGAAAATGAACAAAGTATTTTCTTAGAACTCAATTCTTAAATCCGCAATTAATAAGAGCTCCAATTTTACCCATCATTCTAAAATATCAACAAATGCTATAAGAGGGATTGGACAGAGAAAAACTAATAGCTCTGTACATAATACAAAGACACCTCATTGAGAAATGCCTCGGTCATCGCTCATTATAAAAATGATTAACTTAATTATGTCTTATAGCAACCAATAGCATTGTACAAAATTATTTTGAGATTGGTGCATATATCTAAATCTGAAAATTTACATAAACTAACATCAGTCGTAGGCTTGTACTTGGCCGATAGGTTCACACAAACTAACATGTGTTCATTTAAAAAATACATATCCAAACTTTTCTGGGGTTAGCAAGAATCTTGCTAACCAACTTTTCTAGGGACACATATAGTAAAATTCTGTTAGAGTTAATCTCACAAACGAATCAAAGATGAATTTGCTATTTCAAACTGTCAAATGGACGCAAGCAAACAGAACTGCACTCAAATTGAATATAGGGCTGAATAGTACTAAATGAAGACTACATGGGAGTCCCAAACTCGGATGTGAAAACTTTATACATATTCTCATGCATGGTCACAATTAACATTCAGTGATCCATTGTATGTATTGTCACATTATTTGGCAAAAAGCAAAGAGAACTTTATATTTCCATTGAACATAATAACCAATTTTTTGGGAACAGCAACAAAATATCAATCTAGAAGCAAGCAAAATCACATCATCCAATAGATAAAAACGCTACACCGATAGGACTTCCTTGGATCAGCTAATAAGCAATTAATAAAGTAGATAAATATAACCATTATTTCGATCTTACCATATTGCAATGCTAAATAGTGATACACCACCTTATTAATTCTTATACATCATGTAAAGCTTTGAGTTATACTCTAAGAAAATAACCAAAAAAAGCTGAAAATCACAAGTTGGATTTACCTGTTCTGGAAGAAGTCACATATTTCCTAACTAAAGCCATGGTGCCCATGTTCCTTTGACCACATCGCATCTTTTATTTTTCTAAAAGAACTGTAAGCTAATTGTGTCAATGTGTTTATTTTCTAAATGAAGTTGCATCTTCTCTCCTGCATATTGAACATCGAAGCATTGGTTGTTTCATCTGCAGATGCTGCTACCGCCCCATCCAGCCATCATTAGGAATGCTCATTTTCTGCAGCTCCGCCCTGTTATAAGAATTCATGTTGATGCAGACCCCTTTAGATCTCTACCATGGACGTCTTGCTATAATACTCGCAACCATGGACCTCAAGTCCATGCCGTGTGTAACCTCAGTCTGGGGGATTCACAAATCAAGAGAGAAACCAAGGAAAGCTTGTTCATGTGAGTTCACATCCTTCAAATCTGTGAACGTTGATTCCATTGACATGTAAGAATCAAAATATTTCCCTGAAAAGGGTAGTATTGGGATTAGTAAATAAACTTCAACCGCACTTAACTCTAATTATAATAAATAGCATGTAGATTAATAAAACTTGCAATTCCTTGTGTTATCTATGTATAATTGTATATGAACTACATAAAGTTAGCTTAGCAGTCGGATTCGTGGAAGTTTAAGAGATTAAATAAATAAGGCTTGGCTGCGTTCGTACTTCGTACAGAAGGTTACAAAAACCTACCATGAATAATTAGTAAAAGAACCAACTTGGTCAGAGCTAAAGGAAACTTTAATCGTACAGAATGTGTGTATACTTTGCTCTACAACAAAAGGGGCAACATGGAGTTTCTTCGCCGGGTCTAGAAGATGGAACCAATGGCAACATTATTTACGTACAAGACAGGGAGCCAAGATCGTCCGCAACTCCGCCAAGGACCAGGAGCAACCGATCTGAATTATTCCCTGCTCCAATTTTGAAATCTAAAAATCACAATCCTCAAGAAAAATCCCCAGAATCAGAAATCACAACTCAACTGAGTTATCTGTTCATAAACAAACAATGGAACTGCACAATAGATGGCCAAAACTATGATTTTGGATAATCGAATTCAACACCGTTCTCATTGAGAAAAACAACATACGTGCGAGATCCACAACAGCCGCGATCTATTCTGGGTCCCCGGCGCGAGAAAAACATTGCAGGTCGCTGCGCCAAGAAACGGCGGCGGCGTTGCTTCCGTATTTGATGCGACCAAACAGCGGAGCAGCGCATACTTGCGACGGCAGCTTGCAGTCTACAACCCGATTTTGAATATTGTGTAAGGAAGGGTCAGGAACAATCTGACCAATCTCCTTCTTTTCAAAGAGAGGGAACACAAACCAATCTTCAATCGAGGAGAACACTCCACAAATCAGCGACCCAATCAAAGGAATACAGCAACAAAACTATCAGAAAAGAAGGAACTCACCGGAGAATGAGCGTTGCGCCGCCGAGGGGGTTGGACCGCGTGCCGCAGCCTCCAAAGCCCGGCGGCGAGCGCCGTTGCCGTGGCGGTTCGTGCGCCGGGAGGCGGCGCGTGAGGGACGACGCGGACGCCGTCCTCTAGATGGAGTTTAGGGAGCAGGTTATTACCGTGCCTTTCTTTTCTATCTCGTGCGGATGTGCAATCGCGGGACGGCAGAGTTTCGTCCGCTTCTTAAAATTGCTAAACGCACTTGGATAAGGATTAGTTGCTATTTTGATGGTTAGATCTAAACAGGCGGGCCTAATCGTGAGGCCATAATTACTGCGTGTTATTGTGTGTACGCTAGATGGGTACGTTTAGGAAAAAAAATGTTTGCTTGTTTAATAGTAGTAGAGATAGAGAAGTAGAGATAGAGACAGTAAAGGAGGTTGTTTTATATCGAAACGGAAAATAGACAGCCCCGAGAGAGAAACCCTCCTCTATCCTACCTATCCACCACGATGGCATCGCCGGCGCCGACCAGGCCCAGCAGCTCCGATGGCAACGCCCCGGCCCCGGCCGCTCCGGCCATGGAGTCGCAGGCGGACCTACCGGACCACCTCGTCGAGGATATCCTCCTCCGCCTCCCCACGGCCGACGACCTCGGACGCGCATCCACGGCCAGCGTCTCCTTCCGCCGTATCATTACCGGGCACTCCTTCCTCCGCCGATTCCGCGCCCTCCACCCGCCGCCTCTCCTGGGCATACTCGCCTACGATTCAGCCCACCATAAAACCCTCTCGCCGGCATTCCTCCCGGCCCAGCCGCCCCACCCTTCGTCGGCGGCCGCGGCCTCCTCTCCAAGAAGGGGGCTTTCCTTGCCAACCTCGCCGTATGCGACCCACTGCACCGGCGCTACCTCCTACTACCTGCCCTCCCCGACGACCTAGCTGCTCTATCCAGGCAGCTGGATGTCACGGATTGTGACCCTTTCCTTGCCCCCGCCGGCGACAACGAGGGCAACAATGTCGACGCTCCATCGGGCTTCAGGGTCATGTGCTTGCGCGGGTGGTGTTCCAGCAAGCTGGTTCTCTTCATCTTCTCTTCATCGGGTGCCCGTGCCGGCCAGTGGCACACCGTTACATTTCATGGTTGGGGCGCCTTGATGCCCGGACATGTCGGTTGGGATGTCCTTTCGGACACTCCGTACACGCGTCACCAATATGCTCACACATGCTTTTACTGGCAGATACCTTATAGGCACGAGTTGCTCGTGTTCGACACGCGCACGGAGACGTTCTCTTGTCTCAGTGTCCCACGCGGTCGTGATCAGATGGTCCTTGTGGAGGCAAGGGAAGGAAGGTTTGGGATGTTTTGTCGTGGCATTGAAGATTTTGAAAATCGCTCCTGGTATGACATTATACGAGGAGATAGAAATCACCTCTTGTATGACATTTTGCGAGATAATGGAGATGGCACAAAGCAGTGGCAAACGGAGGACATAATCCCGGAACCCCATAATTATCGCTATTCTATCATCGGTGTTGCTGGAGGACACTTACTTCTACATGGAAATCTACGCGACCCAGAGTCACGTGATATCGACTACAACTATTATTCAATAGATCTCCAGACTTTGAAGCTTGAGTGGTTCTGTGAGTCTGCGCCTGTGTTCATCTCCTCGGATGCCCATCTGTATACGGGTTTCCCGCCATCCTTGTCCCCACCAACTATTTGAAGGGGTAAGCTTGCTTCTACTTTTTTTCTTGTGTTGTTCATGCCATATATAAGGCAGCTCGACATTGTGATATGAATTGATGCAAGTATTAGTTAACTCAATGGTATTATGCTTTGTCATTCTGCTAATTTTAGCAAGCAATTCTCAATTCCTCGCCAAGGAGGGGGGTCCTGCCCATCTTTATCCTTTGGCGCCTTTCGGTGTTTAGATGATGATACCCTAGTGATTCAATTTATATCGACTATCAATTGGAAAGATATGAAACTCAAGAAAGCAAGAAATACATTTTCACCATCTTATTTATATGCATGTTACCATTTTAAGGCTGTCATATAAATAAAATATAAAAAGAAATCACCAAAACAGCATCATACTGCCCCTAAAAAAATGCTCTAGCAAGCTGGAGAAGCCAGATCGAGGAAGAGGACTTGGAAGGTCGTCAGATCCTAGAGGCGCTGAGAAGGGGTCGCTTTAACGTGTCTGTGCATTTGCACAGGCAGGGCCCCAATGCAACTCTGCAGAGGCCTGCTGGCCGCCACGAACACTAGAGGGACTGCTGTTAGGGCCGGCATTCGAACAATAGAAAAACTAGGTGAGACGGGTAGGAGGAGCCCACAAGCGCCGTGGGAGACCCTGCCGGCGGCAACGCCGTGTAAGGAGACGGGACTTGGTGGCAGCCGAATCGGGGAGGGGTTAGGGTTTCGCCGGTGCTTCTCAGGTGGAGTTGCTTTTATAGTGTTCTAGTACGCTGGATTTAGGCATGTAATGTTTTGTTTTGGTTGAGTTATATGTGTCCTGAACATTGATAACGCTATCTAGTTCGGGATTTGGTAGCTTATATTGTTAACCCCTTTCAGTGGCTGCTTGACTGGATGTTAATGGGGGGCCTAGCGATACATATAGTGTGTAAATTTATTGGTTCCTGAACATGCTCAGTTGTTCATGCCGTTCCTGATTGATTGCATGTACGAGTATCTTTTCTTCTTTTCTTTCTAAGGCTAGCCTAAGTTTCTGATATGTTAGGCCATGTATCTCTGTAACAATTCTTCTTCATTAATATAATGAAAGCAGTGCTGCTGCTCTTCATAAAAAAAAATTAAATTGTGTACAAAAATATTAATACTCCCTCCGTTCCCAAATATTTGTCTTTCTAGGCATTTTAAATGGTTACAACATACGGATATATGTAGACATACTTTAGAGTGTAGATTCACTTATTTTGCTTCGTATGTAGTCATTTGTTGAAATCTCTAAAAACACAAATATTTGGGAACGGAGGGAGTATTAATATTTTTGTACACAAATATTTGGGAACGGAGGGAGTATAATGAAAGTAGCAAGCACCACCTTTTATGATGAACGCTAGCAATTTGCACCATCTATTGGGGAGTACTCTTGGATTGCCATTGGGCTGGTGAGAGCGTGGGACTCGCCGTTCAGTTTTCCTAAAAATGTGGTGCTCGCTACCCTACACCCATTGACATAATACAACCTGGTGTATTGTGATTTCCATCAAAAGTCAATGGTCTAAGCCGCTTTCCATGGCTTTGAGTTATCCGAGGTAACAATGGATTCATCTAGTAGTACTTTGTTTCTTGCGTGTAGTATTAGTTATAAATCACTTCACGCATGACTGGAGACTATTGGTACCTCCAGAGGTTTCACGTTCGCTGCTTATTATGGCACTGCTGAGAGCTGACTGATTGCGGCGTCTTGCTAAATATGGGAAGAAGAATTATTTACATCGACTACAGCCATTTTTGCCTGCATCCAGATTGATAGGTGACTAGCTGTGAAGTAAAATTGTATTTTGGATGCCATGCTGCAAACATATATGCCTAGTACGACTCTCTGCATTTACAGTTACATGGCTATTTGCTTGTCCATATGAGTTTTGAGAACAAAATATGTTCCTCCAAAAGTAGGTGCTTCAGTTTGCCGCATCTAACGAGAGTGGTTCCCTGTCCACATTCCATTGTTGCAGGCTCAATCTGGCTGCTGGCGCTGATCTTTGCAAACAAGGAAGGAAGGATGAACATCCATACATCAAGAAGTTTTGTTTGGCTAATTGGTTTGTCTGATCTCTGGTCCATGTCTCATGACTAGCTGGTTGGCAACGCATCGTCGGTCGGTCGGCCTAGTTTATCAAGCTAGTGTTCATTGCAATTTGCATGTTTTCTTCCAGTTACAAGTTACAAATTTATTTGGACCTGATGGAGTATGTATTTATGTTTGTATCCTGCATATCATCTTGATTTTATATATCTAGTATGGATGATACAGGCTTAGGTAGCGTGCCATGTGCTTAATTTGAATTTAGCATTTCAATCTAACACAACAGTGACAGAAATAAGTAGTAATCTACTCCCTCCGTTCCCAAATATAAGTCTTTCTAGAGATTCCAACAAGTGACTACATACCTAGCAAAATGAGTGAATCTACACTCTAAAATATATCTACATACATTCGTATTTTGTAGTCCATTTGAAATGTCTAAAAAGACTTATACTCCCTCCATCCGAAAGTACTTGTCATCAAAATGGATGAAAAGAGATGTATCTTGAACTAAAATTCATCTAGATACATCCTCTTTTATCCATTTTTATGACAAGTATTTTCGGACGGAGGGAGTATTTAGGAACGGAGGGAGTATGTATCTACCACACAAACTCCATCCGTTTTGTGTTTGTACCGTCCATATTGATATTGTAGCTGCTTAGATGTAAAATGCAAATTATGCATTTTTTATGTAAAATGTCTGTTCTATACTGCGGTTACATGGTTAATTACTTGAGTAGGCATGTTTGCACATATTTGCCTATTTGGTCGATTGATTTGAATTGGGTCGTCAATATTTTACTTCACCCAACTGACTGACTTGAATGGATGTAGGCACTTTGGGATTCTAACTTGATTCCCCTTCCAAAGATCAACCTAAAACTGAAAATACTTGCATAGGCAATAGGAACCAATTTAGTACTTTAGAAGTCACAGATTTCAATCTTTATTCATTGTTTTAAATCACAACGATCGGTGAAAAAATTTCCTTTGCGCTACTAGAACTTTACATCAAATATAAAATCTGAATTAAATGACTCTTAGATGACGAAATCATTGCATGCATTAAGGACATTGCCCACGCACTTGCAAGGGCTGTTAATCTAGTTTCCGTAGAAAGAGAACATTCTTTTGTGCCTGAGAGAAAAAGGAAAAAAATGGTTTTCTGAAAAATCAAAAGAATTAACACTGAATTTGTTGTGTTTCACACAAGACACAAAAGTTATCATTGTTTTCATGAAATTTGAATGCACAGGGAGGACCGGGACATTTACATGTCTAATGTCTTGGATTTTGCGACAAGCAGACAAATATTATTATTTTGCACCACAGAGCATGTACTCTTGGTGCACCTTTGAATTTCCTTGATCCCCGTCGTCAACATATATTCATAATCAGACATTGTTGGATAATCCAAACAATTAAAGATGCATGAGCTTTACTAGTTGAGTTTTGAAAGAATTAGTATAAGCGTAATCAGGCTTGCCGGTAATTAGTCAGGAGATGTCTTCGTGCTAGTAGTCTACGTGTGCTAGTAGATTAGGAAAGCTGAGACCGATTGGAATTGGAGTTAGCTTGGCCGTGTCCTAGTATGGCAATAGTAATCCGTATAGGTTAAGAAATAAGAGTCTGCGTCGATGGCCTGAGTCAGGTCCTGCACTTATATATACATGGATGTGTGCGTGGGATTTGTAACCAAGAGAAAAGAGAAAATAAAAAGAACAAGGCACGACACGTGCCTTTGGCGAAAGTTTTCTATGCGCGCGTGTTCATCGTTATTTGATGTGATCGATCCTGTGGCGAATTTCCAACAATTGGTATCAGAGCAAGGTTCAAGTGAAGCTGCGCTTGCCCCGGGGTGGCGATCTACTAGCACCTCGGGGCGGGCCATGAAGTCGCTGGATGATGAGGCGACGAGGAGAAGCGGGCGATACTGTCGCACGTGTAGCGACAAGGACGAGTGGGCGATACTGTCGCACGTGTAGCGACAAGGACGAGCGGGCGATACTGTCGTAGGTGTAGCGACAAGGACGAGCGGGCAATACAGTCGCTGGCGTAGCGACGAGGAGGAGCGGGTGATATTGTCGCTGGGTGGTGCAGCGACGTGGAGGATCAGGTGGTAGTCGTTCGGCGGTGTGACGACGAGAAGGCAGCGAGGGTGCTGTCGCAAGCGAGGCGACGGGTGATTGTCGTACAACGGAACGACTTGGAGAAGACGGCAAGGATGTTGTCATATAAACGAGACGATGTGTGATCATCGTTTCGGGTGCGAGGAAGATGCGACAAAGTTGCGAGCTGTCGTCAAGGTGTGCACATGAGTTCTTGTAAGATGCGTCCAAGAGCTCAGGTGTGTGAATCTTCTGCTGCAGTTGAGATGCGTCACTGGCGGAGGAGAATTGCTGCGAGTGCGGACGGAAAAAGGAATTTGTGCCTTGTGTTTCCGTTCGTGATCAAGGAGTTTTGGCGAGTTCATATACGGTGAAGTTGAGTTGCACGTATATGACGAGTTGTGTTGCCGCTGGACAGGAGGTGTCGTTCGATAAGATGTGGCATCGGCGACACTGAGAAGATGTGAAGATGTGACGGGTGATAAGACGTGTCTCCCCATACACAAGCAGTCGACTAGAAGATGAAGATCAACGTGAAGATGGACGCGCACTAGTTAAGTTGAGTTCCTGCATGCGGCTATGCGTTTAGTTGGCATGCAGCACGCTAAGATGTGGCAGCGTGGCTGGTAGTCCGGATTATAGTTGGTTTCAGTCAACAAGTCGGCATGAAAAAAATGATGATGAAGTTGTGACTATCATTGCGAGGCGAGAGAAGTTGTGGTCCGGTAAGTCGCGTCACCGGAGGCAATCAGCGTGACAAGATGAACAGGTGGTCATCTGCGTGTCTCGTCAAGTAAAAAGTCGGATAGAGAGATGTTTGGATTAGGAGGTGAATGTTGGATAATCCAAACAATTAAAGATGCATGAGCTTTACTAGTTGAGTTTTGAAAGAATTAGTATAAGCGTAATCAGGCTTGCCGGTAATTAGTCAGGAGATGTCTTCGTGCTAGTAGTCTACGTGTGCTAGTAGATTAGGAAAGCTGAGACCGATTGGAATTGGAGTTAGCTTGGCCGTGTCCTAGTATGGCAATAGTAATCCGTATAGGTTAAGAAATAAGAGTCTGCGTCGATGGCCTGAGTCAGGTCCTGCACTTATATATACATGGATGTGTGCGTGGGATTTGTAACCAAGAGAAAAGAGAAAATAAAAAGAACAAGGCTCGACACGTGCCTTTGGCGAAAGTTTTCTGTGCGCGCGTGTTCATCGTTATTTGATGTGATCGATCCTGTGGCGAATTTCCAACAGACATTTAGCACGACAATTAACAATCAAACAAACTTTGGCTAACTTCTAACAAAATTGCACATGATTATGGGTAGTGAATCGGCACATGCCTTCCTCTTGTGCCAAACGTAGAGCATCATAATAGTTGCTTGCTGGACATGAACGGTGGCGGTGGTGTTTTGATGTTTCAGTAGTATGGTGGAAAGTACTGCATCTATAATGGTGTTAACATCAAGGGTTCCAAAGGCATGGACTAAGGGCTTCGGTGTTCCTCTCGAATGTCGAGCGAGAAAGGCGAGCGGTGAGTAGGTTGCGGTAGATATGGGTGTTTCTTTCCATGGTGGCACTGTGTCTTCTCCTACGATGCTAGCTCCATATGCTCAAAATTATAAGGCAAAGTTGGGTAGGTCTATTCAGACTTTTACAAATGATCACTCGGCTAATATGTGATTTGGATGATATATATCACCAAACTCATAAAGTAAATACTTTCTGAAAACAAATCTAGTGACGACAATTCTATGCCTTGTAAACCTTATAACGCTGAAGAGATGTAGTCTCCAGGTGCGTGTGTGCACACTCACTATGAATAGTAGTGGCCGGAGTTAATTTCTAGAGCGTGTAGTCTCCCATGTAAGAGTAGGTGTGGTATATGTCACCAAGCTTATTTTGTGCTCGAAAGAAAAAGAAAGCGCCGGTCTGGTCTGGTCTTTCACTGGGAGCTCTTTCTTGCTCCTACAGGTGGGGAGGAAGGCGCTGCCATTCAGAGTCATGTGCACTAGTAAAAAAATGGTCATTTATCCCGGTTCGTAAGGGCCATTAGTCTCGGTTGGGGAACCGGGACTAAACGGTCGATACAAATGCCCTATACCATTAGTCCCGGTTCTTATACCAACCGGGACAGATGGTGTTCCACGTGGCCACTGCGGCTTGCCCAGGCAGAGGGGCCTTTTGTCCCGGTTGGTAGCACAAACCGGGACAAATAAGCTTCCACGCGTCAGCAGTTCAGTGGCTCGGGTTTTTTTTTTGAAAGGGGGAGGGGGTTTGGGGGGTTTTGTAGGGTTAATTTAGGGGTTTCAAATATTGTGTTAGTCCGCTAATAGAGAGAAGTGTCCTCTCTTATCTCCGTGCTTGGTCGACGCTACGTTCTATATATATATATACGTATAGATCGGAGGACTCGACACGCTACCTAGTAAGCAAATGAAGGAAACCATTAAGTATAGAAGATCGACCTCTCTCCTTCTTCGAGAGAGATAGGTCGAACAACAATTTTTGGTATATCTATCCGACGCTACTGGTTGCATACATACAATATCAGATCTCTTACTACAGTTCCCTAACATCTTAAATCATAATCCAGATGGAATTCTCCGGCTTTATTGATGACGTGATCAAGAAAGAATCCCGCCAATTCCTCTTGAATTGCACTTATGCGATCTTGTGGTAGGAGTTCATCCCGCATCTGCCACATTTTAGACATGTCCGCATACTCATCTGCCACATATATATATGAATTAAACTCAACATAAATGATGGTAATAAAATAAAATTGTGAATATTTTTGCTTACTCACCTCAAATTGTCTTTTAGAGTAGCCCCGCCTATTCTTGGCTGTTGCGTTGTAGATGAACTCACAGACATAGTATCCACAGTAATTATTCCCGGCTTTCTGTCACAAGCACTTTACAAGAAATAGAGTTCAATCAAACTGATAATGAAGCATTCTAAAGGTATTGATAAAAGTATAGCTAGAGTCAATGGGAGATGCGCGGAACTAGCTAGCTAGGAGTACTTACTTTCGGGTAAATCCATCGCAGTTGCCGCAGCATTGCCGGAACTTTTTTGGCGAATTCTTTCCAAACTCTGCGAGACAAAGAAAACAATTACTTTATATCAGGAAAATGAACAAAGTTGCCGATATGGTGCGGTAACGATCGATTGAACTTACTTGTTGAGCATTTTAGACATGTCCGCATACTCATCGGGGTCTTTTCGTCTCGAGTCTAAGACGGTTACTAGTCCCTCCTCAAGCTTAATCTCTAGGAGAATATAGTGGAAACTGGGCACGCATGCATACAACTCATCAATTACATTAATTACTATAACCTCGAGTAATATATAATTAAGGGAAACCGAATATGCACAAGACAGCAACACTCACTTGAAGTTGTAAGGAAAGAGTATTGTATCTTTGTTTTGATTTACTATCAACGATTGTTGGCCTCGGCTTCTTTGGCATGATCTTTTACCTAATATTCATCTATGAGATTTGTGTTAATGAAGCCAATACCGTAGATATCAGCTTTTCTACATTCGACGATCTTCAACCTGCATAATATAGTGAGGATAATTATGTATACTTGCAATGAAGTATACTTGCAATATGAAGAGTTGAGCTATATATAGAGACTTAATTGATGACAGAACTAGTACTTACAGACAGTAGCAAGTGATCGATGGTTTATCGAGGGCCTTCTGATTGAAAATCTGGAAGAACTCCTCAAATGTAATAGACAACAGATCAATTCCAACGAGGTCGTGCTCCTCTGTAACTTTCAGCATCAGAGTATCCTGGCCACCAGAGTCTCTGCAGGTTTCCATGTACCAGTCATGCAATCTTCGCATCATCGTGGTTAGAGTTCTGGGATCTTTGGCGAGAGGCTTCCCGTACTGGTATTTGTGATCATCCGCCTCTAAAACATCAGGAAGTAAATCATCGGGCACGTAATCTGCAAGATTGGTACCGGGCACCATCCCCGGATGATGAGGGACAATGTCGCTAGGCACCTTGAGCGGGGGGCACGATTGGTTCTCTTGTTCGCCGAGCTGGGGAATTTGTTTCCCACTTTTTTTCTGTGCTAACCTTTGATCACTGCAAGTACTTTCCGACCGCGATGCTTCGACATATGACTTTTGAATAATGCGCTCATAGTTGCTTTTCGGCGGAGACGGTGGTGGTTTCTTCACGGCATCAATAGTGCGCTTCGCTCTCGCCGGATCTATCTTCTGCTTTGGAGGTACAGGTTTCTTTGCAAAAAAGTCCTTCACTTCGGCTTTACAGATCTCCGTGTTCTCCTCGTCGATCCTCTCGTATGGTAACTTCTCTAAGGGCTTGAGAGATGGACCGTATCTATATTGTCTCCTGCCTCTGGTTGTACTGCTAGACGCCTGAGCAGTCTCAGCGGCTGCCTTCTTTTGTTGCTTACGAGGCGGAGGAGGAGGCGGGGTGCTACCACACGTCGGAGCAGCCGGAGCGTCGGCGGCTCTCTTCACGCCTTGCTGACGAGGCGGAGGATGAGGTGTTGGAAATATGCCCTAGAGGCAATAATAAAAGTATTAGTATTATATTTCCTTGTTCATAATAATTGTCTGTTATTCATGCTTGAATTGTATTGTACGGAAACAGCGATACATGTGTGAATATATAGACCACAATGAGTCCCTGGTAAGCCTCTAGTTGCCAGCTCGTTGATCAACAGATGGTCACAGTTTCCTGACCATGGACATAGGATGTCAGTGATAACGGGATCACATCATTAGGAGAATGATGTGATGGACAAGACCCAATCCTGAGCATAGCACGAGATCGTATAGTTCGTAATGCATAAGCTTTTCGGTGTCAAGTATTTATTCCTTAGACCATGAGGTTGTACAACTCCCGGATACCGTAGGAATACTTTGGGTGTGCCAAACGTCACAACGTAACTGGGTGGCTATAAAGGTACGCATCGGGTATCTCCGAAAGTGTCTGTTGAGTTGGTACGAACCGAGACTGGGATGTTGTCACTCCGTATGACGGAGAGGTACCTCTGGGCCCACTCGGTAAGACATCATCATAATGAGCTCAAGGTGACTAAGGAGTTAGTCACGGGATGATGGATTACGGATCGAGTAAAGAGACTTGCCATGGCGAGATTGAACAAGGTATCGGGTATACCGACGATCGAATCTCGGGCAAGTACCATACCGATGGACAAAGGGAATAACATACGGGATTGAGTGAATCCTTGACACAGTGGTTCATCCGATGAAGATCATCGAGGAACATGTGGGAACCAACATGGGTATCCAGATCCCGCTGTTGGTTATTGACCGGAGAGTGGTCTCGGTCATGTCTACGTGTCTCCCGAACCCGTAGGGTCTACACACTTAAGGTTCGGTAATGCTAGGGTTGTAGAGATACATGCACGTGGAAACCCGAAAGTTGTTCGGAGTCCCGGATGAGATCCCGGACGTCACGAGGAGTTCCGGAATGGTCCGGAGGTAAAGAATGATATATAAGAAGTCCAGTTTCGGCCATCGGGTGATCTCCGGGGGTCACCGGGAGTGTCCCGGGACCACCGGTGGGGTCCCGGGGGTCCACCGGGTGGGGCCACCCATCCCGGTGGGGCCCCTAGGCCGCAAGGGGAAGGGGGGCAGCCCCTGGTGGGCTGGCGCACCCTACTGGGCCCTCCCTCATGCGCCTAGGGTTGGAACCCTAGGGGAGGGAGGCACCCCCTATGCCTTGGGGGGCAAGTCTCCCCCCCAGGCCGCCGCCCCCCTGCAGATCCCATCTGCAGGGCTTGGCGCACCCCCTGGCCCCCTATATATATGTGGGGGGGAGAGGGCAGCCGCACCCAAGTCTCTGGCGCCTCTCCCCCTCCCGTCACACCTTCCTCCTCCTCCGCAGGGCACCGGCGAAGCCCTGCAGGAATTCCCGTTGCATCCATCACCACGCCGTCGTGCTGCTGGATCTCCAACGACCTCTCCTCCCCCCTTGCTGGATCAAGAAGGAGGTGACGTTGCTGTACCGGACGTGTGTTGAACGCGGAGGTGTCGTCCGTTCGGCGCTAGATCATCGGTGACGAAGAACGCGAAGAGTACGACTACTTCATCCACGCTTCTTCGAAAGCTACCGCTCGCGATCTACAAAACGGTATGTAGATGCACTCTCATATGCTCGTTGCTAGATGTCTCCTTAGATGGATCTTGGTGAAAGCGTAGAAATGTTTTGAATTCTGCTACGTTCCCCAACATGAGGCGGGTTGCTCGGACACGCCGGCGCGGGCGGAGAAGGAGACGGGCTGCTCGGACGCGCCGGCGCAGGCGGGGGAGGAGGCGGGCTGCTCGGACGCGCCGGCGCAGGCGGAGGAGGAGGCGGGCTGCTCGGACGCGCCGGTGCAGGCGGAGAAGGAGGCGGAGTGCCGCCACGCGCCAGATCACCCGGAGAAGGAGATGGAGTGTGCTGATCCCTTGTCGGAGGAGGAGGTGGAGTGCGCTGACTCGCCGGAGGCGTCCTGTTCACAAGGTTGATGAGGTCCTTCCGCCATAGGCATGAAGTCTTCAGAGAAGAACCCAGCCGAGTCTCCCCTTCACCGGTAGGGTGGTCAAGCTCGAGATCCTCAAACCCCTCCGTTATTTGATCTACCGTCACCCTAGCATATCCTTCTGGAATCGGACGGCAGTGAAAAGTTGCGCCGGGTTCCGAAGGATAAACAGAGCCTACAGCCGCCTTGACTTTGAATTGCATCCATTACGTCATAAGGTGGCAATGTTGAGACTCCATGATTGCATCCATCGGGTAGCTAGCAGCTGGAGCATCCAAGACAGGCTCCTCAGGCAGCTCGGTGGAAGCCACACTGCTTTTCCGCTGAGATGGCGGGGTAGCTTCGACAAGTTGCTTGCTGCGAGATTCTTCTCGTTCGTCCTCTAGCGCTTTTACTCTTGCGTGCAGTGCCTGCAAAGTGGTCTCATCCACTTTCTTCTTCCTCTCCCGGCATTTGTAACCGCCTGCGTCGGGAAACCCGGCCTTCCACGAAAGGGAGCCTGGCGTGCCTCGTGTCCGTCCAGGGTGCTCAGGATTCCCGAGGGCCATTGTGAGCTCGTCGTTCTCTCTGTCGGGAACGAATGTCCCTTGCTGCGCTGCTTCGATATAGAACTGAAGCTGCTTGATGGGTATTGCAAGTTGCTCCTTCGTCCAAACGCACTTCCATGTTACAGGGTCCAAGGTTCCCCCAACTCCAAAGAACCAAGTCCTTGAACGGTCTGGCCAGTGTAATGTCTGTGGTTCGATCCCTTTGGCAATCAGGTCATTATCGGCCTTGTCCCACAACGGTCGGGTTTTGAGGTAGCCACCTGACCCCGTGCGATGGTGATACAGCTTCTTCGCAGCATTTTTCTTGTTTCTCTCTGACATCTGCTTACTCTTTTCTGATTTCTTGTGGGCCACAAATGCGTCCCAGTGATCTCTGATCTTCTCAAACCGGCCGGTGAATTCTGGAGTCTTCTTTTTTACGACAAACTTTGCATTCAGCTCATTCTTCCACCTCCTGAATAGCTCCCCCATCTTCTTAAGAGCGGCCGCCTTGACCAATTCCTCTATAACTGGCTTCTCCGGATCCTCCTCTGGCGGTAGGGTGAAATTGGACTTCAGCGCGGTCTAAAGATCATTTGTCTTCATATCGTTGACATAAGACACCTGAGGGTCTTCGTTCTTAGGCTTGTACGATAGGTGGATGCTGATCGGGATCATGTCCCTAACAACAACCCCGCACTGAACACTAAATGCGTCCTTGGCCTTCCTGGGTTGACTCGGTAGGCCATCGCGCCCGATTTCTTCGATGATGAACTTTTCATCCTGGTGCAACCTTTTCTTCGGGCCTCGTGTCTTTACCGAACTTTGGCTCGATCCGTAGGGCTAGAAAAGAAGAAAGAAGAGAGTTAATACGTGTACATATATACCAAAACAATCAATGCATCAATTAGCTATAGTGTCGGCACATGCTTAATGAATACATATATACCTGGCCAGACTCCGTTCGGTCACCGGAGCCGTCATCACCGTGTCCTTCTTCCACCGATAATCGGTCACCGGAGCCGTCATCATCGTGTCCTTCTTCCACCGGTAATCGGTCACCGGAGCCATCATCATGTGTTTCCTCCTCCATTGGACCATCATAATCATGTGTTATCTCCTCCATTGGATCATCGTAGCCTACTTCTTCATCATCATGTCCTTCCAAATGACCATCATAGCCGTCGTTCATATACAATTTGACAGCAGCTCCGTCTGCGATTATGTCCCCCAACACCTGTTCTGCTACCTCGTCTCGTCCTATCTCCATAGTTTCTGCAAATATTGCGACATGGCAATTATTATACAAACATGACAGAACGGATATATTAGTGGCCTCGACGCTTCTCTAGGGTTTGCGGTGGCCTCGGCGACCCTCGACCCCCTCGACCCTCGAATCCTCAGCAACCCTCGACCCCTCGGCTACCCCTCCCCCCTCATGTCGAAGCTATCGGGTAGGGGTTATATATATATCGAGAACGATGACATATACGTAGAAAAAAATGTTATAGGGTAGGGGGTAGATATCGATCGACCCCCCTCATGTCGAAGTTATCGGGGAGGGGGTATATCGACAAAATTACATCATCATATATCATCGAATAAAATTACATCATCATCATCATCATATATTATATATCTAAAAAAGTTTTCATATATCACCATATATATCATCATCATCTAGTACAAAAAATTCACCAATCAAGTTTTCATATATCATCATCATCTACTACAGAAAAAATTGGCCCTCGACGACACTCGAACCCTCGACCCTCGAACCCTCGACCCCTCGGCGACCCTCGAACCCTCGACCCTCCACCCCTCGACCCCTCGGCTACCCCTCCCTTTTCCTTCTTCCTAAGCTAAACATAAACTAAAATAATCCTAAAACTAAACGAAACTTCTCCTCCTCCTTTTTTTCTTATTCTTCTTTTTTTTAATCCAAGAACTTTATGAACAAAATTACAACAGAAAAAAACCATAAAAATTCTATGAACAAAATAAAAATTCTATGAACAAAATTACAACAGAAAAAATCATAAAAATTCTAACATTTGCATATTCTTTGCATATGAACATATACATCATCATATATATGAAAAAACAGGGAGGGCGCCGACCAAGGTGACGGCGCGGGCGACGGCGCGGGCGGGCGACGGCAACGGCGACGGTGGGCGACGGCGGGCGACGGTGAGGGCGCGGACGACGGCGACGGCGGGCGACGACGAGGGTGCGGGCAACAGCGACGGCGCGGGCGACGGTGACGGCGGGGGCGGTGGGCGGCGTCGTGGCAGCCTGGTGGCGTCGATGTCGTCAGCGTCATCGGGGGCTACTGCGAGATGAGAACTGAAAATTTCCAGGTGCTATCTTATATACCCAGAGCATTGGTCTCGGTTCGTGGCATCAACCGGGACCAATTCTCCCCTTTAGTCCCCGTTGGTGCCACCAACCGGGACCAAAGGTCTCTTTTCAGCAGCCTAGAGGGCAGGAAGCTGAGTCCTTTGGTACCGGTTGGTGGCACCAACCGGGACTAAAAGGGGGGCATTGGTCCCGGTTGGTACGACGAACCGGGACCAAAGGTGGGTATTGGTCCCGGTTCGAGCCACCAACCGGGACCAATAGCCTGTGCACAGCGGCGTGGTGGTGGGAGTTTAGTCCCACCTCGCTAGCTGAGAGCGCCCAACACCTGTTTATAAGCTCCGCTGCCTCCTCCATCTCGAACTCCTCTGAACTGCAGGCCTTTGGGCCTAAACTAACACTGCTATGCCTGTGGGCTTGTTGGGCTTTCAACGGGCCTGAATCCTGGCCCATTGTTGTGTTTCTAGTCGTATTCAGACCGTGTTGGCACAGTAGGTGGCATTTTTTTAATTTTTTCTTTGTTGCTTTATTTTTTTATTTTGTGTCTACTTTCAACAAAATACTTATTGTTGCTATTTTTATTTATTTTATTAAATACTTACTGTTGCTATCTTTATTTATTTTAAATACTTACTATTGCTATTTTTATTTATTTTATTAAAGTTTATTTATTTTACTTTATTAAAGTTTATTTTGTTTCTACTTATTTATTTTATTTTTATTCTACTTATTTATTTTATTTTATTTTTTGCCTTTTTATTTATTTTATGAAAATTCTTTTTGCTTTTAGAACAGAAAATACTTTGACAATTTTAGTTGCATAAATTTTATATAATCTAGTTTCACTAATACAAAACGTACTATCTGTTTCGAGGTATCAGGGTTTCAAACGAAAACTCATCTGTTACAAAGGGATTTCAAATTTTGAACTTATTTGAACTACAGACTACTTCTGTGTTCAAAATGCACAATTACAAAGTGATATTCTAGATTAAAGGCATCATCACAATAGTTGTGGAGAAAAAGTCTTCACTTTTTCTTCGCTTGTGTCCTTTGCTTATTACGCCGTAACCATGGATAATCTTCATCGTTTATCAGGGTGCTTGGGTCAGCCTTAACTTTGAAGGGGGAATTTCATGAAACTTTTCATAATCTTCGGAAATGTCTGTCTTGTCCTCCACTCCCACGATGTCTCTTTTTCCTGAAAGAACTATGTGGCGCTTTGGTTCATCGTTTGATGTGTTCGCTTCCATATCTTTTCTTTTTCTGGTTCTTGTAGACATGTCCTTCACATAGAAAATCTGCGCCACATCATTGGCTAGGACGAACGGTTCGTTTGTGTACCCAAGATTGTTCAGATCTACTGTTGTCATTCCGTAATCTGGGTCTACCTGTACCCCGCCTCCTGACAGATTGACCCATTTGCACTTAAACAAAGGGATCTTAAAATCATGTCCGTAGTCAAGTTCCCATATGTCCACTATGTAACCATAATATGTGTCATTTCCCTTATTGGTTGTTGCATCAAAGAGGACACCACTGTTTTAGTTGGTGCTCTTTTTATCTTGGGCGATCGTGTAAAATTTATTCCAATTTATCTCGTATCCTTTGTAAGTCAATACAGTCGAAGATGGTCCCCTGGACAACGAGTACAGCTCATCACAAACAGTGTTGTCACCTCTGAGACGTGTTTCCAACCAACTGCCAAAAGTCTTGATGTGTTCACATGTTATCCAGTCGTCACACCGCTCCGGATGTTTGGAGCTGATACGTCCAAAACGTATCTATAATTTCTGCTTGCTCCATGCCTCTTTTTGGTGATATTGCTATGTTATTTATAGACTTCCATACACTTTTGATCATATTTAGACTAACCTATTAACTCAGTGCACCCCAGTGCCAGTTTCTGTTTTCGGCTGTTTTTGTATTTCAGGTTTTCCCATTACGAGAACTGCCAGAAAAATCCCGGAAAAATTATATAAAAAATCAGCGTTCCAGAAGCTTCCCGGCACCTGAAGTACAGCCGGAGGGGGGCCACCAGGGCTCCAGGCGCCCTGGTGGCGCGGCCCCCCTCCTGGCCGCGCCGGGGGGGGGCGCCTGGGCCCCCCGGGCCTCCGCTGATGCCCCCCTTTGGCATATATTTATATCGTGTCCCGAAACCCTCGAGACGGAAACCCTTTTTCGCGATCTCATCTATGTTCCACCGCCGCCGCCGCTTCCAAGATCGGGAGCACCAGGAGAACTCTTCCCGGCACCCTGCCGGAGGGGAGGATCACCACCGGGAGCTTCTCCACCACCATGGACGCCTCCCGGATGAGTTGTGAGTAGTCTCCCTTGGACCATGGGTCCATGACCAGTAGCTATGTGATGTTCTCCTCCCATTCTTGTGCTTCACTAATTAGTCCTCGTGAGCTGCCCTACATGATCGAGGCACATATGTAATCCTTATGCTGTTGCTATGATGAGTTTGCTGGGATCCGATGGATTGTGAGATTATGTTCAGATTGTGTTTGAGTAATATATTTGATTCACCTCTTTTATATTTATGTTCGTAAGTAATTCTTGCATGTTCTCCATTGTTATTTATTGCTTTGGCCAAGTAGTAGGTAGTGACTCCAAGAGGGAACGTTATGCTTGATTGTGGGTTCATGCCCCTCGATGACTAGCTCGAGTGACAGAAACATGAGTCTAGGGGATGTGCTATTGCCACAAGGGGGAAAACAACGGTGCTTGTGCCCGCGGGTGCAAGGATTGTTTACTTTACGCAAAGTTCTTTTAATGCAGTTGTCTGTATTTGAGTTTACACTATGGGTGGGACTCGCAACTTAATACCAGCGAGATGTTCTAGATAGATATCTCAAGGTGGATGATTAGTAGTAGATGCAGATGGATTTCGGTCTACTTGCCTTGGCGTACCGCCCATGCTTTGAACCTCTACTTTTCTTGCAACATAGTTAGCATTGGTTTGCGCACATAATTCTGTCAATTGCCCAGCTGTAATTCGTTTACCTCACATAGCTGTTTTATCGTCTTTTGGGAGAGAGACATCACTAGTGAACATCATGGGACTCCGGTCCATATTACCATCATTGATCACATCCGCTATTTACTTTCCGCTTTTACTTACTATTGCAGCAATACCTATCACTATTATCACTTGCGTTTGATCCTTTGTAAACTACAAGGCCGGAGGGATTGACAACCTCTCTGTACTCGTTGGGAGCAAAGTTATTTGTATCTATGTGCAGGTCCACGTTGATTGCTAATATCTGGCGCCGTTAGCAGTTGACACCTTCTTGTTGAAACTGGGAGTCTCTGGGAAATCAATCCTTGGTATCTTTGCCAAGGGAAAACTTCCGCTACACTGCATCTCAAACCTTCCACTTGGGGTAACCAACGAGGGGCGAGAAGCCATCAGGAGCACAGAGTGTTCTTGTGTTCATCGACATACGGGGTCACCAGGGTAGAGTTCTGTTGAACTGTGTAGTGTGCTTCAGACCAAGAATGCTCGTCCCTGCATATTATTGACTCCCCTCCAAGCGTGCCTTTCCCAGTTAGTCTCCCCTCATACCGCGATTTAGGGAGACCAATCTTCTTAAGGCCAGGAATGAAGTCAACACAAAACCCAATGACATCCTCTGTTTGATGGCCCATGGAGATGCTTCCTTCTGGCCTAGCGCGGTTACGGACATATTTCTTAAGGACTCCCATGAACCTCTCAAAGAGGAACATACTGTGTAGAAATACGGGGCCCAGAATGACAATCTCGTCGACTAGATGAACTAGGATGTGCGTCATGATATTGAAGAAGGATGGTGGGAACACCAGCTCGAAACTGACAAGACATTGCGCCACATCACTCCTTAGCCTTGGTATGATTTCTGGATCGATCACCTTCTGAGAGATTGCATTCAGGAATGCACAGCTTCACAATGACTAATCGGACGTTTTCCGGTAGAAGCCCCCTCAGTGCAACCGGAAGCAGTTGTGTCATAATCACGTGGCAGTCATGAGACTTTAGGTTCTGGAACTTTTTCTCTGTCATATTTATTATCCCTTTTATATTCGACGAGAAGCCAGACGTGACCTTCATACTGAGCAGGCATGCAAAGAATATTTCCTTCTCTTCTTTGGTAAGAGCGTAGCTGGCAGGACCTTCATACTGCTTTGGAGGCAGGCCGTCTTTTTCGTGCAAACGTTGCAGGTCCTCCCGTGCCTCCGTGATGGGCCTCGAACCCCTCGTTGGTTACCCCAAGTGGAAGGTGTAAGATGCAGTATTGTAGAAGTGTTTTCCCTTAGCAAAGATGCCAAGGATCGAATCCCCAGAGACTCCTAGGTTCAACAAGTAGGTGTCAACTGCTACGGCGCCAGATTAGTAGCAATCAACGTGGACCTGCACACAGATACAAATAACTTTGCTCCCAACGAGTACAGAGAGGTTGTCAATCCCTCCGGCCTTGTAGTTCACAAAGGATTAAAAGCAATGATAGTAGTGATAGTTGTGTTTTGCAATAGTAAGTAATAACAAAAAGTAAATAGCGGATGTGATCAATGATGGTAATATGGACCGGAGTCTCATGATGTTCACTAGTGATGTCTCTCTCCCAAAAGACGATAAAACAGCTATGTGAGGTAAACAAATTACAGCTGGGCAATTGACAGGACCACGAACGCAAACCAATGCTGACTACATTGCAAGAAAGGTTGAGGTTGAAAGCATGGGCGGTACGCCAAAGTAAGTAGACCGAAATCCATCAATATCTACTACTAATCATCCACCTTGAGATATCTATCCAGAACATCTCGCTGGTATTAAGTTGCGAGTCCCACCCATAGTGTAAACTCAATGCAACAGACAACTGCATTAAAAGAACTTTGCGTAAAGTAAACAATCTTTGCACCCGCGGGCACAAGCACCGTTGTTTTCCCCCTTGTGGCAACAGCACATCCCCTAGACTCATGTTTCTGTCACTCAAGCTAGTCATCGAGGGGCATGAACCCACAATCGAGCATAACGTTCCCTCCTGGAGTCACTACCTACTACTTGGCCAAAGCAATAAATAACAACGGAGAACATGCAAGAATTACTTATGAACATAAATATAAAAGAAGTAAATCAAATATATTACTCAAGATCAATCTGAACATAATCTCATAATCCATCGGATCCCAGCAAACTCAACATAGCAAAAGCATAAGGATTACATAGGTGCCTCGATCATGTAGGGCACTCACGAGGACTAATTAGTGAAGCACAAGAACGGGAGGAGAACATCACATAGCTACTGGTCATGGACTCATGGTCCAAGGGAGACTACTCACGAGTCATCCGGGAGGCGTCCATGGTGGTGGAGAAGCTCCCGGTGGTGATCCTCCCCTCCGGCAGGGTGCCGGGAAGAGTTCTCCTGGTGCTCCCGATCTTGGAAGCGGCGGCGGCGGCGGAACAGAGATGGGATCGCGAATAGAGTTCCTGTTCTGAGGGTTTCGGAGGACCCTTTAAATATATGCCAAAGGAGGGCATCGGGGGAGCTTCAAGGGGCCCAG
>LR738714.1:875946830-875966478 GCA_902687465.1 Secale cereale | reverse complement strand
CCCTCCCCCTCTCTCCCCCTGTCTCTCCCTCTCCTTTTTTTTCTCTCTCCCTCTCTCAATACATATTTAATATGCATTATCGAAAAGCTAGGCGAACGATGATGCTACTTTATTGTTTGTCATGTCTTTGTGAAAGATAAAGTGATAGAGGGGAGGAGGACATATACTTGGCGGAGTAGGTGGCCACTTAGGTTGTTGTATGGTTACGGAGAACGATGATGATGGCGTTGATGGGCTGGGGGCAACGACATGTTAAAAAGAGAAAGGTATATTATCTTCAGATATAAGATGCACTTTGCATTGCAATAGGAAAGAGTTTTTCCCGCTAGTCCTAGAGCATCCTCACACTGTGTATTGCAAAGAAATTAATGCATCAGAAGTTCTACTTAGTGGTATTCCTTTCACACTGATCATGTGCACTGAACTTTTTTTAGAGCTTCCCAATAAAATGCGAAGTGCTAATATAATCGCTAGCATCACCGCCGCCGGTGGGCCGGTATCGTGGGCGGAGTATGTAAGTGAGGTGGCGGCCGGTGTTTGGCTAGGGAGATTTTGATCTCGGTCGATCGCTAGGCAGGATGTGCGCGTGGGTTGGTGTAGAACATTGCATCTGAGGCCTTGAATTGGATGGCAGACCGCGGAAGCAAAATTGGATGGAGGGTGTTGATTTTTTTGTGTACGCTAATATGGCTGGCCTTGGGGTAATTTATGTTTACAACCTTACCATGCCTAGATTGATTTATTACCATAATTACCATATTTGAAAGTTCCTGAGTTATGACCTTACCATACATGGATTGATTTATTACTACAATTATTATATTTGAGATTTTTGAGTTTATCAAATTATCAAATTATTAAATAGTGGTTGAACCTTGTTTTCTGATGGTGTGCTTCTCTTTTGACAAGTAAGAATGACTACCCAAACTTCACACATCAGTGTTACATTCAGCTAGCATGAGAGAGCGCAACTTCGCCGACATGTCCGCGAGCATCAAGTCTTCTTATCTTCTGGCTCTAGCTGCTAGCTCATGAGCTAATTTTTTTCTTTCCCTGGGGATAGCATTGATGCAGAAAGAATCCAAGGTCGTTAGTGCATCTTTTATTTCACAGATGACTAAAAGGAGTCAGACTGAAAAACAGTCACACTAGTCAGATCTCCCCAACAGCAGTTCCTTGGCAATTAGTACACAATTAGTTTAAATGATTATAGAGCCTTTGTAAACAGTATAAAAGCATCTTTGCACTTGTCCCATGAATCTATGTTGTTTCTAGGCAAAGACTGAAACCAAATTTTAGCTCCTCCTCTCAAGGAGAAAGGAAAAAAGCTTAAGCTTAACAATATTACCATCTATTTCTTGGTACTTTTGCATATCACAAAGTTCAACAAAATTGTTTAAGTGTAAAGCAGCATCATCTCCAGCACCGGAGAATTGATCTTTCATAACTAGGTTCAGTAAAGTAGGTTTAATTTCATATGAAGGTGCTGAAGTGGCAGGTGTAGTGATAGGTGTGCAGATAAAGTCATCGTTGTTGTGACTAGTGAAGTCACACAACTTGGTGTTCTCGGTGGAACCCATAGTAGCAAGCAAGCAAGATAACTATTTTTGTGATTTTCGATAAAAGATACTAAAGCAAAACTGAAAGGTAAACTAACAAGACTAAAAGCAAAGGTAAAAGATAGCGTGCAACTCCCCTATCCTGAAGAGTGGAGTCCCCGGCAACGGCGCCAGAAATTGCTTTGCTAGGTGGCTTCTCACCCCTCGTTGGTTACCCCAAGTGGAAGGTTTGAGATGCAGTGTAGCAGAAGTTTTCCCTTGGCAATACCAAGGATCGTTTTCCCTGAGACTCCCAGTTTCAACAAGAAGGTGTCAACTGCTAACGGCGCCAGATATTAGCAATCAACGTGGACCTGCACACAGATACAAATAACTTTGCTCCCAACGAGTACAGAGAGGTTGTCAATCCCTCCGGCCTTGTCGTTTACAAAGGATCAAACGCAAGTGATAGTAGTGAAAGATATAATTGCAATAGTAAGTAAAAGCGGAAAGTAAATAGTGGATGTGATCGATGATGGTAATATCGACCGGAGTCTCATGATTTTCACTAGTGATGTCTCTCTCCCAAAAGACGATAAAACAGCTATGTGAGGTAAACGAATTACAGCTGGGCAATTGACAGGACCATGTGCGCAAACCAATGCTGACTACATTGCAAGAAAGGTTGAGGTTCAAAGCATGGGCGGTACGCCGAGGTAAGTAGACCGAAATCCATCTGCATCTACTACTAATCATCCACCTTGAGATATCTATCCAGAACATCTCGCTGGTATTAAGTTGCGAGTCCCACCCATAGTGTAAACTCAAAGCAACAGACAACTGCATTAAAAGAACTTTGCGTAAAGTAAACAGTCCTTGCACCCGCGGGCACAAGCACCGTTGTTTTCCCCATTGTGGCAACAGCACATCCCCTAGACTCATGTTTCTGTCACTCAAACTAGTCATCGAGGGGCATGAACCCACAATCGAGCATAACGTTCCCTCTTGGAGTCACTGCCTATTACTTGGCCAAAGCAATAAATAACAATGGAGAACATGCAAGAATTACTTACGAACATAAATATAAAAGAGGTAGATCAAATATATTACTCAAGCACAATCTGAACATAATCTCATAATCCATCGGATCCCAGCAAACTCATCATAGCAACAGCATAAGGATTACATATGTGCCTCGATCATGTAGGGCAGCTCACGAGGACTAATTAGTGAAGCACAAGAACGGGAGGAGAACATCACATAGCTATTGGTCATGGACCCATGGTCCAAGGGAGACTACTCACAACTCATCCGGGAGGCGTCCATGGTGGTGGAGAAGCTCCCGGTGGTGATCCTCCCCTCCGGCAGGGTGCCGGGAAGAGTTCTCCTGGTGCTCCCAATCTTGGAAGCGGCGGCGGCGGCGGAACAGAGATGAGATCGCGAAAAAGAGTTCCCGTCTCGAGGGTTTCGGGAGACGCTTTAAATATATGCCAAAGGGGGGCATCAGCGGAGCCTCGGGGGCCCAGGCGCCCCCCCGGCGCGGCACAGGGGGGGCGCGCCGCCAGGGCGCCTGGAGCCCTGGTGCCCCCCCCCCCGGCTGTACTTCGGGCGCACGGTAGCTTCTGGAACGCTGATTTTTTATATAATTTTTCTGGATTTTTCCTGGCAGTTCTCGTAACGTGAAAACCTGAAATACAAAAACAGCCGAAAACAGAAACTGGCACTGGGGTGCACTGAGTTAATAGGTTAGTCCAAATATGATCAAAAGTGTATGGAAGTGTATAAATATCATAGCAATATCACCCAAAAGAGGCATGGAGCAAGCAGAAATTATAGATATGTTTTGGACGTATCAACATCCCCAAGCTTAATTCCTGCTCGTCCTCGAGTAGGTAAATGATAACAAGAATAATTTCTGTGGTGACATGCTATTAACCATATAGGACTTTTTCATAGTCACATGACAAAAGCTTACTGAGACAATGAATCTGTAGTAATTAAGTTGCCTCAAGAGAAAATCACAAATGACTGAAAGTTTTACAACATGACATTGAAGCATCAAATAGATTTGCAATGAACATGATGTGCAAATATGATAAAGTGATATCTAGCTTGCCCCCTTTAGTGAAGCAAAACATAAATGCAGGGGCACCTTCAAGGTTCAAGTGATGACTAGATACAATGATTTCAAAATAAACGATATCACAATCATGCAAAAGACAATGCTACTTTGGGACAATGCACATTATACTCAGAATGACAATCATGCTCTCAGTAGTTGGTGCTTTTAAAAGAAGGTGGAGACTCTCGAACCGTGGCTTTTGTTGGCAAGGTTGAAAACCCGTAGTCGGAAACAAAGACAAAACATGTACCAGAGCTCTTGGCTTTAAAAACAGAGGTAATAATTATTTTTTTGATTATGCATGTTTCGTCAACGAATGCTAGCAGACAACTCAATCACTTTTTGAGATGGACAAGTTTCGAGGAACGGCTCCCGAATGAGGACGATCACATCCTCTTAATCTCCTTTGTTTATCACTGCCAAAGTTTTCTGATTTCTCATGAACAAAGCGTGAAGGAGGGTTTGTTTGTTATATTAATTTTGAGCCGGGCGCACTCAATGCCAGTTCCTTCTCGTATTATGGGTTTGCACATTATACATGCAATCCCGGGGTGAAGCTTGTCCAACTTAAAAAGATCATGAATTAACCACTACTTCCTCATGAACTTACAACAGAGGCACAAAATAAGAATGCTTTTTTTTCTTTGAATAATTTCGAGATGGCACATGCAAGTCTCCGTTAGGAATGGCAGGTAAATACCATGTAGGAAGATATGGTGGACTCATATGGCATAACTGGATTAAAAGGATGTGGATGCACAAGCAGTCAGTCCGCTTAGTACAGGCGAAGGTTAGCAAAAGACTGGGAGCGACCAACTAAGAGAGCAATGACGGTCATAATCATGCAGAGCGACAAAGCAACATTGAATCAGGCATGGAAGTTATATCGCTACTCAGAAACAAAAGATCATCAAGGCTTGACAGACTTTCTTTACAGTCTTAAATATGCGTGAGCATACGCCAAGTCAATCAAAATAAATTCTCGAAGGAAGATATTACTAATCCATACCACATCATAGGCAAACAAATCATGTTGGTACTCCAATAACACATTGGAAACCCCTCAGCTATTTGAGACTAACCATAAGAAAACATGAACTACTAAGCGCCATTATGCACGTAGCATCTTTATCATAGACATATCAACCAATGCAACGGAAGCAAACTCTCTTTTAATAAGATAAACATGATAACTAAAGAGAGTTCAAGCAACCAACTAAAGAAAAGCTCTTTAAAAAGATAAGCATGAATACTAAGAGCAGAACATGATAGTAGCTATTGAAAGACAAAGAACACACACAGCAAAGATAAACATGAAAATTCTATGTTATGTTCTAGGTAGAAGTGGAGCGTGTTTCTCTCCCACATAAAGAAAGCTAAGTTCCGACTCGTTATGAAAAACTAAAAAGGAAACTAAAAACAAGACGCTCCAAGCATAGCACATAACACATGAAGTGATAAAAATATAGTGGAACGAAAGACGAACTGATAATGTTGATGGAGAAGGGGATGCACGGGGGCATCCCCAAGCTTAGACGCTTGAGTCTCCTTGAATATTTCTTGGGGGTGCACGGGGGCATCCCCAAGCTTGAGCGTTTGACACTCCTGAATCTTTTTATCATCTTTCCTCGCACACTTGAAAACTCCCTTCATACATAACTCAACATAATCGGATTAGCGAGGTTAGTACCCATAATAAAATAATTATACCTTGCTGGAAATAAGGATATTCTTGAAGATCTACTGTTTCTCAAGATTGCCAAAAGGTTTTTGCAAAGAAAAAAGCAAGCTCTAGGTTCGCAAAATGAAGGAAAGGCAAAACAGGACAGAATCTGTGAAAAACAGAACAGCAGGTAGTAAATGATTTGTTCGGGGCACTTCTGCAACTCTAATCAAAAAACTCAAAACAGACGCACGAAAGACAATTATATAGACCACGCTGTCGAAAAACTTCAGACCAAAAATATGATCTGGTGATTTTATACGAATTTTTCTATCCAAGGACAGAATCTGTTTCCTGGACAGCACGTCACAACTTTTGAACTTTCATGCAATCAGAGGCTACACTTGGCACAAAATTGAAAAGCAAAGATACAATGATGATGCTACTGTAGTAACAACATCAAGACACAACAATAGCAAAATAAATTTATTCATTGGGCTGCCTCCCAAAAGCGCTTTCTTTTATGCCTTTAAGCTAGGCATAATGCATAGAGATCAAGTTTTATCAAGAGTAAAAGAATAGCTAGCCCGTGTAACGGACTCAAAAGGTAACTTAATCTTCTTTCGAGGGAAGTGTTCCATCCCTTTCTTGAGAGGAAACTGAAATTTTATATTCCCCTCTTTCATGTCAATGATAGCACCAACGGTGCGCAAAAAGGGACGTCCCAAAATAATTGGACAAGAAGGGTCACATTCAATATCCATAACAGTAAAATCAACGGGAACATAGTTGTCATTGACAATGATAAGAACATCGTCGATCCTCCCCAAAGGTTTCTTTATGGAAGAATCAACGAGACGAACACCAAAAGAACAAGAATCATAAGGTTTCAATTTAAGCATATCATATATTCTTTTGGGCATAACAGAGGTACTAGCACCAACACCACATAAAGCAAAGCAAGAGAAGTTATTCAACTTAATTTTAATCATAGGATCCCAACCATCTTCTAGCTTTCTAGGTATGGAGGCTTCTACTCTAAGTTTCTCCTCCCTAGCTTTGATAAGAGCATTAGTGATATGCTCTGTGAAGGCAAGGTTAAGCGTGCTAGTGCGGGGGTCTCTAGACATCTTGTGAAGGAAATCAATAACTTCGGTAAGAGTGCAATTATCAAAATCAAGGTCACTAGCATCAAGTAAAGTGGTAGTGGTGTCCTTTAGGTTCACTTGTTTGGTAGTTTCTATACTCATAGCATCACCATTAATAGGTCCATCGGGACCAGGAGTGCATTGGGTGCTAAGAGTTTGGATATCCTCAACAACTTGGATAGTAGCAACAGTGTGGTGGGTAGGAAGGCTCTTAATTCTATCCTCTTCCTCCCTTTCTCTAGCCCATCTCTCTTTAAGTTTAGCCATCATCCTAATATTTTCATTAATTTGCACTTGAATAGCATTCATAGGAGTGACCTTCCTCTCCTCAAGAGGAGAAGTTTTAATTTTAAGCAATTCCACCTCATTGGCTAAATTGTCTACCTTCAAAGAGAGATCACCTAGTTTGTTTAGTTTTTCTTCTACACTATTATTAAAAGCTTTTTGGGTAGTGATGAAATCTTTAAGCATAATCTCTAGTTCAGTAGTGGAGTTCTTGGTGCTAGGATAAGCATTGTTGTTCCCATAAGAATTAGAGGGGAACGGTCTAGGATTGCTACCAAAATTACTCCTATAAGCATTGTTGTTAAAATTGTTCCTAGAGATAAAGTTCACATCTACTTGTTCTTGAGCAATCAAAGAATTTAAAGGAACATCACGAGGATCAACAGAAGATTGCTTCGAAAGTAGAGACATGATCAAGTCAACTTTTTCATTTAGGGAGGAAATCTCCTCGACAGAGTTTACCTTCCTACCTATTGGAGCGCGTTCGGTGTGCCATTGGGAATAATTGGTCATCATCTCATCGAGAAGCTTTGTGGCAGCACCAAGTGTAGTTGACATAAAGGTTCCTCCCGCGGCCGAATCTAACAAGTTCCGCGAGGTAAAATTCAAGCCTGCATAAAAAGTTTGGATAACCATCCAAGTAGTCAAACCATGAGTAGGGCAGTTCTTGATAAGAGATTTCATACGTTCCCAAGCTTGGGCAACGTGTTCATTATCCAATTGTTTAAAATTCATTATGTTACTTCTTAGTTGGATAATTTTAGCAGGTGGATAGTATTTTCCAATAAAAGCATCTTTGCACTTGTCCCATGAATCTATGCTGTTTCTAGGCAAAGACTGGAACCAAATTTTAGCTCCTCCTCTCAAGGAGAAAGGAAAAAGCTTAAGCTTAACAATATTACCATCTATTTCTTGGTACTTTTGCATATCACAAAGTTCAACAAAATTGTTTAAGTGTAAAGCAGCATCATCTCCAGCACCGGAGAATTGATCTTTCATAACTAGGTTCAGTAAAGTAGGTTTAATTTCATATGAAGGTGCTGAAGTGGCAGGTGTAGTGATAGGTGTGCAGATAAAGTCATCGTTGTTGTGACTAGTGAAGTCACACAACTTGGTGTTCTCGGTGGAACCCATAGTAGCAAGCAAGCAAGATAACTATTTTTGTGATTTTCGATAAAAGATACTAAAGCAAAACTGAAAGGTAAACTAACAAGACTAAAAGCAAAGGTAAAAGATAGCGTGCAACTCCCCTATCCTGAAGAGTGGAGTCCCCGGCAACGGCGCCAGAAATTGCTTTGCTAGGTGGCTTCTCACCCCTCGTTGGTTACCCCAAGTGGAAGGTTTGAGATGCAGTGTAGCAGAAGTTTTCCCTTGGCAATACCAAGGATCGTTTTCCCTGAGACTCCCAGTTTCAACAAGAAGGTGTCAACTGCTAACGGCGCCAGATATTAGCAATCAACGTGGACCTGCACACAGATACAAATAACTTTGCTCCCAACAAGTACAGAGAGGTTGTCAATCCCTCCGGCCTTGTCGTTTACAAAGGATCAAACGCAAGTGATAGTAGTGATAGATATAATTGCAATAGTAAGTAAAAGCGGAAAGTAAATAGTGGATGTGATCGATGATGGTAATATCGACCGGAGTCTCATGATTTTCACTAGTGATGTCTCTCTCCCAAAAGACGATAAAACAGCTATGTGAGGTAAACGAATTACAGCTGGGCAATTGACAGGACCATGTGCGCAAACCAATGCTGACTACATTGCAAGAAAGGTTGAGGTTCAAAGCATGGGCGGTACGCCGAGGTAAGTAGACCGAAATCCATCTGCATCTACTACTAATCATCCACCTTGAGATATCTATCCAGAACATCTCGCTGGTATTAAGTTGCGAGTCCCACCCATAGTGTAAACTCAAAGCAACAGACAACTGCATTAAAAGAACTTTGCGTAAAGTAAACAGTCCTTGCACCCGCGGGCACAAGCACCGTTGTTTTCCCCATTGTGGCAACAGCACATCCCCTAGACTCATGTTTCTGTCACTCAAACTAGTCATCGAGGGGCATGAACCCACAATCGAGCATAACGTTCCCTCTTGGAGTCACTGCCTATTACTAGGCCAAAGCAATAAATAACAATGGAGAACATGCAAGAATTACTTACGAACATAAATATAAAAGAGGTAGATCAAATATATTACTCAAGCACAATCTGAACATAATCTCATAATCCATCGAATCCCAGCAAACTCATCATAGCAACAGCATAAGGATTACATGTGTGCCTCGATCATGTAGGGCAGCTCACGAGGACTAATTAGTGAAGCACAAGAACGGGAGGAGAACATCACATAGCTACTGGTCATGGACCCATGGTCCAAGGGAGACTACTCACAACTCATCCGGGAGGCGTCCATGGTGGTGGAGAAGCTCCCGGTGGTGATCCTCCCCTCCGGCAGGGTGCCGGGAAGAGTTCTCCTGGTGCTCCCGATCTTGGAAGCGGCGGCGGCGGCGGAACAGAGATGAGATCGCGAAAAAGAGTTCCCGTCTCGAGGGTTTCGGGAGACGCTTTAAATATATGCCAAAGGGGGGCATCAGCGGAGCCTCGGGGGGCCCAGGCGCCCCCCCCCCCCGGCTGTACTTCGGGCGCACGGTAGCTTCTGGAACGCTGATTTTTTATATAATTTTTCTGGATTTTTCCTGGCAGTTCTCGTAACGTGAAAACCTGAAATACAAAAACAGCCGAAAACAGAAACTGGCACTGGGGTGCACTGAGTTAATAGGTTAGTCCAAATATGATCAGAAGTGTATGGAAGTGTATAAATAACATAGCAATATCACCCAAAAGAGGCATGGAGCAAGCAGAAATTATAGATACGTTTTGGACGTATCAAGTGCCCACTTTTTTGGTTCAGCCGAAGAGAGACATCGCAGGTAACTCTCAATGCACTGGTTTACTCATTCAGTTTGATCGTCCGATTGTGGGTGGTAGGCAGAACTGTAGCGTAATTTTATGCCCATAGCAGCAAATATATCTTGCCAAATTTTGCTCGTGAAGATTTTATCTCTGTCAGATACAATTGCCAGGGGTGGACCGTGCAGTTTCAGCACATTGTCAATGGATGCCCTGGCTACTGTTTGGACAGTGTAGGGGTGGGCCAGGGGTATGAAATGAGCAAACTTGGAAAGTATGTCTACCACGACCAGAATGAGCTCCTTGCCACCTGATTTTGGTAAACCCTCAAGTCCATGCTGATGTGTGTCCAAACCATATCAGGGATGTGAAGAGGATCAAGAAAACCAGGGTATGGGCAGTGTTCACCTTTGTTCTTTTGGCAGACGGGGGAAAGCAACACAAAGTTGTCCATATCTTTTTTCATTCCTGGCCATTAGAACACGTTTTTAAGTCTCTGATAAGAAGCTTTTTGACCTGAATGACCTCCAATAGCAGATGAGTGGAGTGCCTGCAGAAGTCTGTTCCTCAATGATAAATCCTTCCCCACATATATTTTCTCTTTGTGTCTGATCACTCCATCCTGCAGCTTGTTGTGATGGACTGTGTGAGTAGGAGACATGAGCAGCTGTTCCAAGAGTTTCTGGCAATGGGGGTCTGCACTGTAGGAGTTTTCCACTTCAGATATCCACTCAGGAGTTGCCATGGATATGGCCATGCAGGAATGTTTCCTGAACAAGGCATCAGCCACAATGTTTTATTTCCCTTTCTTATATTCTAGGACAAAGTTGAATTCCAGAAGCTTGAGCATCAGTTTGTGTTGAATGCTAGTAGCCACTCTCTGATCAGTCATAAACTGTAAGCTTTGATGATCAGTTCTAATAATGAGATCATTTCCCAAGAAATAGTGTCTCCACCTCTTAAGTGCTTCAATTATTGCTAGTGCCTCCTTTTCATATGTGGAGAGAGCAGCATTTTTAGGGCATAGAGTGGAACTATAGTATGCTATGGGCCTGCCCAGCTGCATCATTACTGCCCCCAAACCAGTGCCTGATGCATCTGTTTCCAACACAAAGGGAGAGGCAAAATCTAGGAGGGCCAGAACAGGGGCAGAAATTAGAGCTTGTTTGAGAGCTTGGAAGGCCTCCGTTTGAGCAGTTGTCCAAGTGAAGTTATCTTTTCTCAAGACATCATGCAATGGTCTAGCAATGGCGCCAAAACTGTGGACAAATCTTCTATAGTAACCACATAATCCTAGAAATCCTCTGAGTTGAGTGGGAGTGGTGGGAACAGGCCAGTCAGCCACTGCAGCAATTTTGGAGTGATATGTTGACACTCTTCTCCAGAAATAATGTGGCCCAAGTAAGAGATGTGGTCCACAACAAAGACACACTTGGATAAGTTGACATGTAGTTGGTGTTGCTGAAGCAGCTCCATCACAATCCTTAAGTGTTCCTTATGTTCTTCTAGTGTTTTACTAAATATGAGGATGTCATCGAAGAAAACCAAAATGAACTTTCTGAGGTATGGACCAAAGATGTTGTTCATCAGAGCTTGAAATGTCCCTAGGGCATTTGTCAGCCCAAATGGCATAACTAGGAACTCATAATGCCCAAAATATGTTCAGAAGGCAGTTTTGGGTATGTCTTGTTCCTTCTTTCTGACCTGATGGTAGCCAGATCTCAAGTCAAGTTTGGAAAAGATTTTTGCTCCATGCAATTCATCCAAGAGGTCCTCAATAACAGGTATAGGAAACTTATTTTTGATTGTTGCTGCATTTAACTTTCTATAGTCAATGCAAAGTCTCCAAGTCCCATCTTTTTTCATTACTAATATTGCTGGGGATGAATAGGGGCTTTAACTCTCTCGAACGATTTTGGACTGCAAGAGTTTATGAACTTGTGTTTCCATCTCATCTCTTTGCATGTGGGGCACTCGATAAGGTCTGACGTTGGGTGGTTTTGACTCTGGTTTGAGAGGGATTTCATTATCTAATTCTCTAGGAGGTGGCAGACCCTCGGTTTCTTTGAAAACTTCAGGAAAGGAGTGCAGTATTTCTTCAATTTCAGGGGGAGTGGGCTGAGATTTACTGTTGCGAATTGTAGTATCTTCTTATAGCTGGATAGCAAACCCAAGAGCTCCACTTAGCAGTAGTCTGTTCAACTGCAGTGCATCTATTTCATTGGTAGCAGAGAGGGTTTCACATGCAGGTATTGTGATAGAGTTATGGCCCTGATAATTGATTATTAACTGCCTAGGATCATAACAAAATGCCACCGGATTGTGTTTGGCCATCCAGTCATATCCTAACACAATGGCATGCCCAGGTAAGTCCAACACTCTGAACTGTTGCTGGAATTGATGAGAACCAGCAGTGAAGGTGGTCTCCGGGATGTAAGAACACCAAAGTTTTCCCCACCAGCAACTGTTGCAGCTCTGCTTTTATCTTTCAGGATGGTGCAAGAGGTTTGGAGGGCGAACTGCAGGCTCATGAATGTGGAATTGCTGCCAGAGTCTACTAGGGCAAGATCTTGTTTGCCCCCAATGTTTACTAGTATGGAAATCGTGTTGACACTGTCAGCCTGCATTGCTTGTAGTGAAATTTTCATGCACTGCTCCTCTCCACTGTTCTGCACTTCCTGATCAGTTTCTTCTATCTCTTCCTGTTCCATGCTGTTTTCTTCAGGCTGCTCACCAGTTAGTAAGTGAATAACAGGAGCTTGCTTGCATTTGTGACCATGCACCCAGTTATCCCCACATCTCCAACATTTACCTGGCTCCCGAGGCCGTTGAGTAACAGTGGGAGCTTTATAGTCAGTGGGTTTGTCCTGACTGGTCACATTTTGTTTGGAGTAAGTTGGTGAAGGTTTGGAAAATGCTTTTTCACTGGTGCTCCCTTTCCCAAATCAACGGCCAGCCAATATGCATCTGTTAAAGAGACCGGACGCAGGGGTCTTAACTGAAACTTGAGCTGTGATCTCAGCTCGTTAACATAACATCTTACAAACCAGCTTTCAGTGAGTGCTGGGTTGTCTTGCTAGACCTCTGCCATTAGTTCTTCAAATTCTTCAGTGTATCCAGCCACAGTAGAATTGTTCTGCTGCAAGGAGTTGAATTTTTCAGTGAGATCATAAGAACTAGAAGCAGAAAACCTGTGAAGTAACTCAGTGCAGAATTGTTCCCAACTTGGCTTTTTCTTTAGCAGGCCCGAGCGTCTTAACCAGATATCAGCCTTGCCAATGATGTGCATTTGTGCCATGTTCACCTTGTATTCAGATGGTGTACCTGCCATTTGAAAAAAATTCTCACTCTGACGGATCCAGCCCCCAGGGTTAATGCCATCGAAATTGGGAAATTCCAGGCGGGGCCCTTTTGTGATGGACTTGAGGAACTGTGTGCGCATTTCTTGTTCATATTGCTTGTAGTAGTCCTCCCAAGATGTACGCACGACAGAAGGCTGAAAATTGTGAAAGGCAGAGGTGTGAGCCGTTCTATAGGCCGCACATGGAGTTGCATTACCCGAGTGCGCCTCACGGCGAATTGTTTCTTCATAGCCAGGAGGAAGTGCTCCATTTGGTACTCTGAGGGGTGCCAAATTGGGTGGGATTTGCAGCGACAACTGTTTGGTTTTTTCCTGCTCTGCTGCTAGGCGCTTGCGGAGTTCTTCAGTCAAGGGCCAAGGTGGTTCTTGGTCTGTCAGATCTGGGACAGCCAAGGGTGCCTCTGCTGTGGGAACTCGCTGAATAGCTGCTGGCTGCACATGTGAAGGTGCTCTGGTTGTTGAAAAACTCTTAAGCACATCAGCCATGGTGGACAGCTGAGAGTTGAGATTCGTAACTGCATCTTGAACGCCTGTCAGTACCTTGGTCATTGCGTCCTGTTTGAGGTTGATTGCGTGGACATCCTTACGCAAATCATCCAGCTCTCCGCGCATGTCCGCTGTGTCCTCGCAGTTCTGAATGACTTCGCCCTTGGGTGCCATCAGTTCGGCAATATCGTTGTCATCCATGCTTGCCTTCGAACACCCCATCGAGACCCCAAGTATCCGAGAGGAATTTTACAACCAGCGAAAACTGGAAACCCGATCTGGAGCTCCTGCCGCCGCCAACACGATCCGCCTCTTGCAACACCACCCAGTAGGAACCTGGGATTTTACCACAGGAACGATGTGTCCCTGTAACCAGTTCCGACCCTGAGCTGTCGCCGAACAAGTCTACCGCCGCCAGCACCACCGCGCCGCCGCCATACGCTAACCCCGACACCATACGCCACCAGGAAGAAAGGAGGGAAGGGTGGGAGAAGAATTTCGATGTCTCTCCACGCAACGCCGAGGATCAGACTGGGTCATGATACCAATTTGTCATGTCCCAAGTTCAGATCGAGATCGAATTTGAGGGAAATCGAGCTAGGTTTCGTGGGTTGCAAGGGTATTTGGTATCAAGGAGGAATATGCTATATTGCTATAAAGTAAAGTGATAGAATTCATCAAATGGTCGATGCCTTACAGACTGAGAGCGAGCTGGCATATATAGCCCATCGACAAATGACTGTGAACAGTTACAGCTAACTAGGAAAATTGCCCGTGCGTTGCAACGGGAGAATAAAAATCGACGTGCTTTGCGGTAAAGCAAACATCAATTATCAGAGATAGAGGTTAAGTATGACGATGACAAAAATCATGGATCAATTAACAATAGGACTCTTTGGGGCGCCAGCTGATTAATTAACAATAAAAATGTTGTGCATGCAACACTTTCAAAGTAATTTTACCTAGCTACAATTATTGATGTTCTTTCATAGCATTAATGTTTGGGGCAAAGGTGTGTATAAGGTGGTTGTCAAGTTCCTTTGTACCACATCCAACACACCCTCTTTAGGGACTTCAAGCATGGCATCCTTTTCTTGATCCGGAACAATAGTTTTATTGAGATCAACTAAAGACTCTATTGTCATGACACGTATATACTTGGGTTTTGGCATTGATGGTTCATTATGCACTTATATAAACCAGAATCAATTGCGTTGGGAGACAATTTATTTGGTATTTACTTTATTGAACGTGCAAGCATATATGTTTTTGTTGTGCGTGCCCTACTTTGTGTATATATGTTAGGCCAACTTCAACGAGAAACCCCAAACAGAAGTCTATTTTGTCCGGATTTTGTCATTTGGTTTGGGTAAAGGAGCACCGTTATGCCTCTTTTGCGGACGCGTTGGCAGTGCGTCCTACGCGGACGATGCATTTGGTCCGCTCGGCCGGACGGCCAAATGTAGAATTTTTTTGTTCTCGATAATATAGTTTCAGAACCGAATAAAAACACTCATTGCATATAATTTACAGCCAAATAAATTACATAGTATCATAATAATAAATAATTTAAATTCCAGATAAAAATACAAAGATAACAATCAAATACGATTTGTGTCCGTTTTATTTTTTAAAATAAAAGTTAATGTTTATAGAAAATAGGAATACTTTTTAAAGAATATTTAACATTTTTATGAAATTTGAACATTTCTCTAAAAAGAACATTTTTTGAACAGGTGTTTTTCTTGAAAAGAATGATTTTTTTAGGGGTAAGAATGTTTTGTTTTTTAGGGTTAAGAGCATTTTTCTGAATAATATAATTTTCATAATGTTTTGCTTTTCAAAAACTATGTTTTATATGCAATTGTTTTTTGCACAAGCTGCTTCATGTGCCATTGTGCACCATTTATTATGTCCAATTTTAAGAAATGTCGATGATACGCTCTCAAAGAAAGGAGACACCGTCGTTGCAAGATAAACTGCACGCTTGTCTCAAAAAATAAAGTGCATGCACGGTCTCTCTCCCCGTTCACCGTGTCACTATCTCTAGCAGACGGCGCCACCAGCCTTCGATCCCCCACTCCTCTCGTCTCTCCCCTCGAACCCTCTCAATCCCCTTGCGTCGGGTCACATGCACACAACACATGGAGGAGCGAGCACTCCTTGCCCCGATCCCGCCAGCCACACCGACCGGAGAGCGCTGCCACGCCATGACGAACCCTTCTCCACCGCCTCTTCATTCTTCCCCGTGCTCCTCTCCTCTCCCTCGCGCCTCCTCTGAATCGGCGTGCCGGCCAAGCGCAAGGCCTCCGTCCCTGGCAGCCGCTGCATCGGGCCGCTCCGGCAAATTCCAATGCTAATGAACGTCTGACACACACCGAGCAATGCTCACAGCAGTTGGCAAACCATCATGTTGGGTAGCAGGATGTCTTACCTTAGTAGGTTTTGGAGAATATCATTTCCATTTAATCAAGGCTAGAATCTGAAGCTTGATTGAAGAACATAGCTGAAATGAACTTGACTAAGTGAATAGATCAATAACTCGTTTCCTGGTAAGTACCTAGATTTTGATATTGACAAAATCTGAACCCCAAGACCAGTGGTACTGACAGCAGAGTAAGAAAAATGGACACAAGTGCATTACCCAACTGCAGGATCAAATACATCAGTTAAGGAAAAGGCAAATTTTAACATGCTCCCTCTTACCCCTTATTTTTACATATGAGGTAAGAAGGTAAGAGTTAATCCGACCACTAATTAATGTGATCAACGGCTCAGATCTACTACATACTCTTACCTCTCATGTGAAAATAGGGGGTAAGAGGGACCATGCTAAAACTGCTCGAAGGAAAATTAACTACAATTTGCAGCACAGGAAATCACAAGCTAGCGGAGGCTAAATAAAACAGTCCAATTCAGATTGAATGAACACCTAGAATCAGTTAAAAGACATATGGTGTTCCACACTGACATACAATATTTGTATCCTGACTATATCCCAGATAAAGACATACATATTCAGATCATTGTATATCAAACTGTACATCAGCCAGCCCTTGGACCTTGTACAAACAACATAAAACAAAGCATCATCCAGCAGAAGCAACACCAAACCAGGAGGAGCAGTATAGTTCATATCTTCAGATTGAGGGAAAATGTGATGATATTTGTGGAAATAAAATAATAAGAGCACTTATCAGCGAGAGAATCATGTGTTCCAATGCAACAATACTACTATAGTTATCCTATTAGTTCCAGTAGTTTATCATATTAGTTCACACAAAACTAACTGGTTAACTATGCAGTGTCATCGTCATTTTCGATAGCGTTGACATGCAGGCAAAAAGAATCCAATGTTCGGTTCTACGTGCCGATAAATCTGATGTATTTGCGCCGTTATGAAAAAGCAAAGAGTTATTTGTTAGAATTGACTTGCATATCAATATGCACAGTGAGCGCTGCATCAAAGAGCACATAGAATTAGTACAATACTGGAAGCTTTGGCTCAAAAAAAGTTAACCTCTATACTGGTCAGCTCTGACATGATAAAATAAGGAACCATATAGGCGTATTAAAAACATGAGTGTGGAGCAAGCATATCCTAGTTGTGGCTCTAACCGCTGAAGGGAACATGATAAGAGTATTTGAAAGAGATTAAATACTTGAAGCATCTATTTTTTGAACCTTGACATTTTAATTCTCAGCATAATCTCCGAACCTTTTGTTGCAACATAAGATTTGTCTATGATCTAAGCTGTAACTATTCTCTGTTCTGTCACAAACTCTGCAGCAAAACAACAACAATCAGTTGTGAGTAAGAAGAGAGAGACAGGTGGATCTGCCAACTACTTATGGATACTGCAAATTACTTCCAAAAAGTATATCTGATCTAAATTGATATGCAGAGACAAAGAAAAATATACCAACGGCCAATATAAGCTGGGACTGAACAAACTCGTCCATATCATGAAGTCCAGTAACTGCAATCATCCAAAGCAAAGTAAGAAATAGAAGTATCTTTAGCATATGTATAAAATGGTTATGGACCACTTGTCTACCAATGCAAGCTTAACATCAAGGGCACCATCACACACAACCAAGTCTGCTTTACATCCATCAAAGTGCCTGATAACCTGGCAGCATATGTGCATTTGCATTTGTTACATCAATACAAGCAAAAGTTTCATTACAAAGAATTTATCTATGCGTCTATCCATCTCACCACTTCCACTGTCCGAGCATTGGTGATGTCGCCCTGCACTTGTATAACACCTTCTATCAGAGCCAACGGTTGCAGATCAATTGCAACGATGAGAGGAAGCCCACCATGTCTGGTATAAGCAGAGCACAAAAACAATCAGATACAAAGAATGAAATTATGTTGGAACATAAGGTGTTCGCACTAACGCTGCTACTCACTTGCCGTCCGATGATAGCTTTGCCGGTAGATGCAAATTGCGGCTTAAAACCTGCAATTGCGATTGAGATAAGCAATTTAACGAAGGGATGCAAGCATGGATGTGGGAAACTGAGCATGCGAATACCTGCTCCAGCTCCCAGGAGCAGCGCACAAGTCAATGGCACGCTTCACTCCTGCACACACATGAAGAACAAAATGAAAACAGCCTGTGGTCAATTTGCTGTTGCGCATCAATGGAAGCAAAGTGGCAGGGCGCGAGTTGATTGGGTTGAGACGAGATCGTGGAAGATGTTGAATTCCTAGTCGATCTGCATGAGCTTGAAGGCGCTGCCAGCCATCCACCCATCTCCTTGCCCTGCTTCCGGTAGTAGATGTCCTAGGAAACCGCCGGACAGAGCCCCCACCACGCGCCAATTGCCGCCGAGCCGTTGACGAGCAGCGGCAGGACCCTGCGAGCCCTGCGAGATGGAAAACGAAGGCGAGCCCTGCGAGCCGTCGGATCAGGCCAATCCTGTCTGTTCGTTAACTGAAGATTGCGACACCCCGAACTGAAGATAAGCCGGCCTGAGAGCATCTCTAGTAGAACCCTCAAACCCTTAAATGTAAAATCAGTTTTAAGGGTTGAGAATTGCCCAGTTTTGACACTTTTAAGGGTTGAAAAACAGAGGCAAAGACTAGAACCCTCAAACCAAACCCTTATATCGGAATATTCCGTTCTAAGGGTTGGGTTTGAGGGTTCTAGTCTTTGACCCAACCCCAACCCTTAAAACTGTCATTTCATATATCTCACATTTCATCATATGACATATCACAAATTCAATCACATTTGACATAAAACAATAATCATTCTAGTTATTATTACAGCACCGAATAAAACAATAATCATTCAAATTATTACAACAATTGTTCGAATCAAATAGGACATAGAAAAGTAATACAGACAGTTCAATTCCTTTTGATTAGTATTCTGTTGTGCCTTTTGATTAGCAAGAATTCCATAGGTATTTCATACTAATACAGACAGTTCAATTCCTACAGGAACTATGAAACTCACAGTACACGGTTGACAGTTACGTAAGCAAGGGCCATCCATAACTGTCGAACTCTCCATAAGTGAGAGGATGTTGATTACAACTATCATACCAATCACACCTTGGCTCACTGTGAGACAATCTTAACAATAGCAAAGCAGCAGCAAGACAAGAAGCAAGCAGTGTGACCAGATGATGATATTCCCAGCAAAGCTAAGCTGCACTCTTTTCTTTTCCCCACCATAAACAGCAACTCAAAAGACAACACACTGATTACAAATGAACACTTTCTAAATCCTCCCACAGCCATATCCTACACCTACATTCTTTGCCCTTCACTTCTTAAATCAACCATCCAAACACAAGAAGAGCAGAAACATCACAAGTCATCAGCTGACTGACAGGAGCAGCATCAGTTAACTAACAAAGCCAGTAAGCATCCATCAACACGGAGTTGAGCTGAGGCTGCGCCGGAGCTCTGGTTCTCAATCCTCCTCCATAGGAGCGGCGGAGGAGACCAGCTTGGCCTTCTTGTGGTGCGGCTGCTGCTTGCCGAGGAACGCCTCGACGAAGAGCTGCTGCGCGTCTAGCAGCGCCTGGGTGCGCTTCATCTCCGACTCCATCCGCTCCTTCTCCATCTGGAGCGACAGCTCCAGCCTGCGCTCCTCCATCCTCAGGA
>LR738714.1:875918705-875946820 GCA_902687465.1 Secale cereale | reverse complement strand
GGAGGCGAGGCGGCGGCGGGGAAGTCCATGGCGGGCGGTTGAGAGCGGGAGCGGGCTTGGCGCGCTGGATCGAAAGTGAAGTGCGGGTTGGGAGGTCACTTCTACAGGCTGAAATCGAGTTTGAGGGTTGGACCTCTAATTTTTTTTTCAGGTTTAAGGGTTTAAGGGTTCTAGTCTATGTGGTTTTTCGGACGAAACCTGTAAAAAAGCGGTTATTTTAAAGGGTTTGAGGGTTTGAGGGTTCTACTAGAGATGCTCTGACATAGCTCGACTGATTGGAAAGTTTGCTAAAAAAATTAGGAAAACTCGCCTCGATGACACCTTGAGTAACGCATTTGTTAAAAAAAAAATCGATGTCAGACTCGGTGGGTCCATCGATCGCAAGCCGCACCCGAGTCGAACAGCAGGGGAGTACGGTCAATCTTCATCTTGCTCCGCAAGAAGCCCACCACTTCCCCCGGCCGCATAAGCCCACTTCCCCTCCTACTTCCCCCGACCCCTCCTCCTCCTTCCCCCGATCCGACTCCTCCCCGTCCCGGCGACCTCGCGACTCCGGCCGGCCATGTCGGTGAGTGCCCCCTTCCCCTCCCTCCCTCCGCTCCCGCCCCCCCTTCAGATCCGCCTGACGCCGCGCCCCCCGCGCAGATCTTCGAGTACAACGGCTCCGCCGTGGTGGCGATGGTGGGCAAGAACTGCTTCGCCATCGCCAGCGACCGCCGCCTCGGCGTCCAGCTGCAGACCGTCGCCACCGACTTCCAGCGGGTCTTCAAGATCCACCCCAAGCTCTACATCGGCCTCTCCGGCCTCGCCTCCGACGCCCAGACGCTGTCAGCCGCCAGATCCCCTCTTGTCGATGCCGGTTTCCCGCCTAACCTAACCTAGGGTTTGTTTTTGTTTGTCTGCTGGCGTCGGCGCGCAGGTACCAGCGGCTCGTGTTCAAGCACAAGCTCTACCAGCTGCGGGAGGAGCGCGACATGAAGCCCGAGACCTTCGCCAGCCTCGTCTCCTCCATGCTCTACGAGAAGAGGTCAGCTTTCTTTCTTTTTTTGTAAACACTTCGGCTGCAGCCTGAATTGAATTTTGTTCACTGTGCCAAGAAACAAGTGGAGCAATCTGGATGGATGACTTGCACACATATAATTCGAACCCCAATTGGGGTCTAGCGCTGCGCAGAAACATGGAAATTTGGACATGTTAACTGTCTACTAGTGTTATATATCGGTGTAGCAATGTGTTCTAGCCTTCATTTATTCTTAGGTGGCTTAAACCTTCGTTATACAAACTGAAGAGTGATTAGAGGCAGCTACTTTTATGATTCAGTAATCAGTATAAACATTTGCAATAAGTACCATCACCACAAAGCTTATGGTTTGCCTAATTTTTATGACTTGCATAAACATATAGGCGTATACTAAGAAGTAAGGACACAGCTGCAAAGTAGGTGCCTTCATTTAGTGCCAGAAATATGTTAATCTTCACGGTGTTTATTGTTTGCTAATTTGCTCAAAAGTGTACTATTCAGTATTTAGTGACCTCTGTAAACTAATATAAGAGCATTTAGATCACTAACCTCTTATATTAGTTTACAGAGGGAGTACATGTGGATATGCAATGATGTACATGTACATTTTAGATTCCCCCCTTTGTCCTTTTCCACTAAAGAATTAATTAGGATACGCTTTAACATGTTAGGGTCTGTTCTGAAACTGCCCAGCTTCTCAAAAACTTCCCAAATTCTACTTCTCGCATAGCTTCTCGCTTCAGGTAGCGACTTGGAAAGCGTTCGGCAACACAGCTTCGTTTTCTATCGTCAAGCAAGAGGCTGCCAGCCCATTTAGCAGGATTAGCAGGCCAGGTTCGGTTCCCAAAAGGAACAGGCAACGTGAGAGAGAGCGAGTTCTGGAAAGAAAACGAACCGGTACGCTCAAACTCACTTGGCGGTGGCAACCTTGTGGTAATTAGCCTCAACTCCAACTTCTGGGTATCCACGGATCTGGAAAAAGCCAGCTTCCCCAACTCCACCTTTTTTACACTACGGCAGCTCGCCAGCTTCTTGATTCCAGCTTCCTGGAGCGTTAGCGTTCGGATGAGCTTCATGTGTGGAGATGAAGAAGCTAGGAGCTGGAGTGTTGCCGAACAGGCCCTTAGTTGTGAGAAAATGCTCCTTTTCTTATTTACAATCCAGGAGTAGGAAGTTAGCTGAGCATCATTAAATTTATAGATAGCTTATAAAGTAAATCTGGACACTTCTGGAACTAGAACCATAGGTCCAGAGCTTCCTTTTTTCAACAGTGAATATTGGTGATTAGCTGGCCAATTGTGTGAGATATGAACCACAATTTCTCATTGATAAGCATGTTTCTTTAGTGTTTCTACCTATGCAGTCATTACGACTTCTGGCATTGTGATAGTTAGCCTTTGCATATAGTAATGATCTCAGTCGTCAGCCTTTCATACTAATGTTGACATATGTCTTATCGATGCTATACTGTGTGTATTTATCATATATGATTTGATAATGGAGAGGTTAATCTAACTTTTTTGTCCTAATGAAACACTCCAGATTTGGGCCGTACTTCTGCCAGCCAATTATTGCTGGACTTGGAAAGGATGATGAGCCATTTATTTGTACCATGGACTGCATTGGTGCAAAGTAGGTATCAGTTTTTTATTTGTGTGTGTGTGTGTGTGTACTATACCTGGTATTCTGCACATATTTTTTCCATGTATTTCATACACATGGTATTCTGGTAGGTTATCTGCTTCTCAGTGCTACTGTTACTCTGTTGTGTACTATACCTGGCTTGGTCCATGGTGTCAGGAGAACTTCCTTTACATTTAAAAAAAAATATATATATAGGTCTGTCAACTTTGCCAAAAGTGACTTGACTTTGGAAAACCAGTAAATCATCAACAAATTGGCTCATATATGACTGCTCATGACAATAGTTGGTTTTGCTTCCATGACCAAAGTGAAAAACTTGAATTTTAAAGCACATTCAGGATTTGATTTGTATACCCCACATGAGTAGCAATATGGCTCAAAATTTTTGGGAAATTTTGTTTTGGGGAGAGCATATACTACCAAGAATGTTGCTCATTTGAGTCACCAACCAATACACTTGCACACAATTGACACAATCTCTTTGCCCATATAATTGGTATGCTGGGCATTGGTTAACTCTCTTCAACTGTTTCTTTTCTGAAACTGGCAATCATTTTCAGTTCTCATTTCATACCTACTGAAACAAGACCTTGGTACTTGCATATGTTTCACAGAAGTACACCATCTAATTATACTTTTCGTTGGTTATCTATATATGGTTTGTAGATCTCATTGTGCCTCCCGCTCTCATCTAGTCATCTTCTTGTGAGCTAATTGCACCTATTTATTCCTGCGCAGGGAACTTGCTAAGGATTTTGTTGTCTCAGGGACAGCCTCAGAGTCCCTATATGGTGCTTGTGAATCCATGTACAAACCGAACATGGTAGGCATTTGTATAGCCAATTCTAGCCAGTGCAACATGCTCTATTTACTTGGTTCCTGTGAGATGAAATCATGTGATACATCAAATTCACATTTCTCTTGTGGGCCTGCCATATTTTATACAGTTTCATTGGCGATCATTGACTTGTACTTTAGGCTGCAAACTCTTCTACTACCATTATTTTGTCATTTCGTGATACAAGTTGCCTGACACCATCTTATTTTCCATGGCAAAAGGAACCTGAGGAACTCTTCGAGACCATATCACAAGCCCTGTTGTCATCTGTTGATCGTGATTGCCTCAGTGGGTGGGGAGGCTATGTTCTAATTGTGTAAGTTCACTGCTCGCTTCTGTCACTGGCTCTCTGGAAATAAATCAGCACATAGAAAATAATAGAGAATGCTTGGATAGAAAGCTCGAAGCTGTGTTACATCCCACGTATAAGCCATTTGGCCACGACCGTTAACCGACTATTGATCTAGTTCCTTGACGTCGTCCTTTGGGTTTGCAGGACACCGACCGAAGTTCAAGAGCGATTGCTCAAGGGCAGGATGGACTAGATTATGCATGGCCTAGAATTTGTCTGCCGCTTTCCGATGCTTCTCCGCATGCTGTTTCGTCATCCCTGTTGTGCCCCGGTTCCGAAGTAACCTTGTACTGTCAAAACTGATGCTGTCATATTTGTCCGTGGAAAGAACATTTGTTGTCTTGTTATTTCTGCTTTCTATCAATGGTGAGACATCTCTGTCACGTGCTCCGTCGCCCCTTGATGGTGAAGCATATGGAATTGTCATTTTCTCTTAATAAGGTGCTCATATGCACGCGATGAGTGTTTTGTGCAATTGACCACTGGACTAATGGATACGTTACACTATGTAAGGTGCCAGAAATATATTACAACATGGGACGTCCTGCGTTTTCGTCTTCCAGGCGAAGCAGCTCCTTAGTGTATGGTAAGGCGCGCCCTCCATGTTTTACTTCATGCCGAGCATCTCTTCCTCGTCCATGACGTTGGGTAGGGTTTGCTGGAGTGAGAGTAATTTTCCGGCGTGCTTGATCTTCATCTTTCGTCCATGCTATGTGAGATACTGTGTATGTGGATTGTTTTTTTTTCGAAACGGAGGCAAAAGATTTGCCTCATCTATTAAATAAGAGAGAGTAGATTAGAGTTTTACAGCGACCACCTCAAACACGGCATGCGAACTACTCACGAAATACAATAGGCCCTAGTTTCTTTGCGCCAGCGGTAACCCAAAGCTTGGCCTCCTCAAGGATTGTGTTAAGAAGAATAGGCGGCGGAGCACTCTTGTGTCGGAACACCCTAGCATTACGTTCATTCCAGATGGTCCAGGAGACGAGGAGGGTGAGGGAGGCCGAGGCACTCCTGTTGGGGACGTGGCTTCCAGTACCATCTTCCCACCAATCCAGGACGGAGTCATGAAGATGCCATCCGGAGGTGTCAATGTGATGAAGGCCAAGCTTGGCCGCGAGAGACCTCCAAAGCCGAATAGTGAAGCGACACTTGAAGAGAAGATGAGCACCCGTTTCCTGCTCCCTAGAGCAAAGAGGGCACAGACTGCAGTTGGGCCACCCGCGCCTCTCCAGGCGGTCCGCAGTCCAGATCCTATCTTGAATAGCCAACCAAGCAAAGAATTTGATCTTCGGAGGAGCCCAAACTTTCCAAACCATGCGATCCATAGGGGACAAGGTTAACCCAAGAAACTGAGCTTTATAAGCGCTGGCTGCCGTGTACATCCCGTCACTGGAATGCTTCCAGGTGATGTCGTCCTCCCGATGCTCATCAAGATGGACGTCATCCAAAAGCATCCAAAGAGTGAAAAACTGTCGAATGTGTTCTCCGGTGACGACGGTGTTGTAGCTGATTTTGAAGATCCAAGCGTTCCCTCTAACAGCCTCCCTAACCTTCCAATTCTTTCTCCTGGAGGCCTCATAGATGTGCGGGGCGATCTCCTTGGGCATACGGCCAAGGAGCCAAGGAGAATCCCAGAAAGGCGTATTGGCTCCGTTTCCCAGAGTAATGGTGGTGGAGGCATAAAAGAAGCTGAGATCGTCCTCCGTACAAGGGTTGCCAAAACCAACCCACAGCCTGTGGGGCTCCTTCCATTCGTACCAAGGCCACCTAAGTCGAAGGGCACGCGCAAATTTTTCAGAGTTAAGCACCCCAAGGCCACCATACTCCTTGGGCCTACAAACCGTGTCCCACTTGACTTTGCACTTGGCACCCATAGTCTTGTCAGCACCTGACCAGAGAAAAGCCCGTTCAATCTTGGTCAGACTATGGAGAGTGCTTGGAGGCACGATGAGCGGCGTGATTGAGAACACCGCTTGGGAGCAAAGGACTGACTTGACAAGGGCCGTGCGCCCCATAGTTGCGATGTTTTGGCCTTCCCAAGAAACCAATTTGCCGGCCGCCTTGTCTTCGAGATACTGGAAATCCACCCGCTTGAGCTGCCAGACCGAGAGCGGGAGGCCTAAGTATTTGACCGGGAAGGACGCACGGGTGGCCGGCAAGTTCCCAAGGATGGGCTCAAGATGGATGTGGGCACACCTAATTGGCATGACCGAGCTCTTCTGAAAGTTGCAACAGAGACCCGTCACCTCGCCAAAGCCTCGCAAGATCGCTGCAAGGTTTTTAATGTCCTGCTTCAAAGGAGCCACAAAGACGGCCGCATCATCAGCATAAAGCGAAGTCCGCATCTCTGCCCCCCGGCCCCGGACCTTGTGAAGAATACCTTTCCTCGTTGCCAAATCAAGGATTTTCTGAAGTGGGTCGATCGCAATGACAAAGAGCAGGGGGGAGAGGGGATCCCCCTGCCGAAACCCGCTGCCGTGCTTGATGGGCGGACCTGGCAGACCGTTGAGAAGGATGCGGGAGGATGATGTCGAAAGAAGAGCAGCAACCCAAGCATGAAATCTGGTGGGAAACCCAAGCCGCTGAAGAAGCTCCAGGAAATATCCCCACTTCACAGAGTCAAAAGCCTTCTTGATGTCAAGCTTGAAGAGGAGGGCAGGAGTTTTGCACTTATGTAACCTCCGCGCGAAGTTTCTCACATACATGAAGTTGTCATGGATGCTGCGCCTAGGGGTGGGCATTCGGTTTATATGGTTAATTCGGTTCGGTTTATTCGGGTTTCTAGAATTTCGGTTTCTGAAAAATGACAACCGAAATAATCACAATAAAAATTGCCACCGAACCTTATTAACCAAAATATATCGGTTCGGTTTGTTCGGTTAACCGAAAAACCAAAATACATGTGCACCACCATCAGTTGAAGCAGCGTATCATGTAACGATTTGTTATACTTTGTAAAGACATAGCCGTCAATCAACTTAAAAAATAGCTACCAATTAGTATTTGCATGCATGAGATCCTATAATCTATGCACTAGACCCATGCTCTTGTGGTTGCATGGATCTATGTATAATTTCAAAGCGATACACAACTAGCTAGCGACTTAGACTAATTGACTATCTTATTGTGCTTGTGCAGAGAGAAATCAGGGTAGTGGACTCATAATTCGGTTAGTTCGGCGTATACGGTTTTTCTCAATCGAAAACCAATTAAAATTAAACACCAGATAATTTTTATTTTTCAAACCAAACCGAATAACCAAAAACCGATTTAGCCTATATTTCGGTTAAAATGGTTCGGTTTGGTTTTAAATTTCGGTTTTCGGTTTGAAAGTGCCCACCCCTAGCTGCGCCGCTTGATGAATGCGCTTTGAGCGTTTGAGACAAGACCATCCATAAGAGGGGCAAGCCGGAGCGAGAGGACTTTGGCGATGATTTTGGCAATGGAGTGAATGAGGCTAATGGGCCTGTAGTCAGAGATGCCCTCAGCCCCGTCCTTCTTGGGCAAGAGAACAACATTGGCAGAGTTGAGCCAGTGGAGCTCGTCGATGTGAAGGGAGTCAAAGCGTTGGACCACCCTCATGACCGTATGCTTGATGACCCCCCAACACCTCTTGAAGAACAATCCCGTGAAGCCGTCTGGGCCAGGCGCTTTATCGGAAGGCATGTCCTTGATGGCCTCCCAAACCTCCTCCTCAGAGATGGTGGCATCGAGGGCGTGCAAATCATGGGGCTCAACGCCTAGCTCTTCCCAGTTAAAGTCCTTGTCGCTCGAGCCCCTTCTCCCCATCACCTCATGGAAATGGTCGTGAATGATCTTCTCTTTTTCTTTGTGCTCGGTTACCCAACCATGCCCGTGCTTGATCCGATGGATGTGGTTTTTTCGCCGCCTAGCATTAATGCGTCGATGGAAAAATTTGGTGTTAGCATCACCATCTTTCAAATTTGCAATCCTTGCACACTGACTCTTTCGAGCCCTCTGGAGCACCGACAAGCTAATAACCCTTCTCTTCAGTCTCGAGCGGAGGTCCCGTTCCTCAGGGGAGAGGGGTCTCCCCTCCTGCGCAATGTCAAGGTGAAGGATCACCAGCTGAGCCGCATGAAACTGGACCTTCGCCTTGGAGAAAAGCTTCTTACTCCACTCAGAGAGACGCAGCGCTGTTTTCTTGAGCTTTTGGTACAGAATCTGGTACGGCTCAGTGTGCCGCACCCGCTCGGCCCAAGCCTTCGAGACCACCTCATCGAAACCGGGCATGGACACCCAGAAGTTTTCAAACTTGAAGGACCGAGGCCGCCTAGGCCCCCTGTCGTCGGCGAGCAGCAGAGGGCAGTGATCGGAGAGGGACGACGAAAGGGCTTGGAGCACATGAGTGTTGAAGGACAAGTCCCAGGTCGCGTTGCAGAAGAAGGAGTCCAGCTTGCAAAGGGTTGGGTTTTCTCGCTCGTTGCTCCATGTGAACCGCCTATTCTGCAGATGTATCTCCTTGAGCTCACATGACTGTAGAGTGTCACGAAAGCGCTTAATCCTCCTCCGGTTGATATTTCGCTTGTTCTTGTCCCTAGCACGGTATATTTGGTTGAAGTCCCCAAGCACGAGCCAGCCCAAACCCGGAAGTGGCTTGCAGGAGCATAGCTTAGCAAAGAAAGCCTCCTTGCACGCATAGTCAGTAGGCCCGTAGACATTTGTGAGCTTGAAACACACCTCATTCTCGCGGACTCGGACCGAAGCCGAAAGGCAAAAGGCCGAGAATGAAATGTCGGAGACCTCGAGAACACTGTCATCCCATAACAGCAACAATCCACCCCTTGTCCCCACAGCCGGACGCTGCGCAAAATTCCGCAGCCTGTTACCACCGAGAAAGGCAGCCGTAAACACATCCACGCTATCCAGTTTTGTCTCTTGCAGACACACAATTTGGCAGGAGGAAGACGCAATCGTAGCACTTACAGTTGCCCTCCTTGCCGAGCAGTTTAATCCCCTAACATTCCAACAGAGAGTGTTGATGGGCTGACTTAACATGGAGACCATAGGAACACACATGGTTGAGCAGAACCATAAGAGCCTAAGCTGGCGTAGAAACATTGCAAACTTGGAGATGTAAGGCGCATTTGAGATTGAAGACTCGAGGTACAGCATCCATCCATGGGCACACAGCGAGGTTCAGAGTACAGACACAACATAGAAGAAAAGATACAGACCCCTCTGGGCCACCTAGCCATATTTGCTAACATAAAAGAACATGGCAGCATCCAGGGCAAACCTGCAGATCAGACTGCATCAAGGCCCACACTCCCCTGGAGCACAGCGCCGTCCTGAGTCGAAGCAATCTCCAGGGCCCCTTCGCCGCCGTGGTCGATCAGGGCATCTTCAACATCATTGACGGCCTTGTCGTCGAGGTGGAAGAAAGCACGCATGGCCACGATCACTTCTGGGGGAAGCTGCTCCTTGAACTTGGCGGTGAAGTCGTCCAGAGTGGCCTCCGTCACATCCTTGCCATCCTTAGTAATACCCAGGCTGCGAGAGACCAGCCGCTCAGCAGTTTTGGCCGCCGGAGCAACCGCCGGGCCACCCGAGCGCCTGATGCGCTGAAGGGAAAAGCCACCCCTGGAGGAAATCCGCACTCCAGCCAGGGTCTTCCTGCGAGCCACCGGCGGCCTGGGAGGCGATGAACCAGGCGAGGCGAGGATGCCCGGCTGACGATCCACGAAGAGAGGCGCCACAACCCTCTCCCCAACCGGGGCCGCGCCAACATGCACCGGAGAAGGAGTTCGCGGCACCGGACCATCACAGAGCAGCGGTGGCGTGGGCGACATCTCAAAGCCCGGGGGCCTAGCAGGAGAGAGGAGCGGCTCCAGCAGCATCCCAGGCGAGCAGAGAGCCAACGTGACGGGGTCGGCATGCAGCAGCGGAGAACTCCGCGACCCAGCCCTCTTGGACCGTGGGTTGGACGGCAGCACAGAAGTTGGGGAGCGGGGCGGGGACGCTGGCGGAGTGAGAGCCTCCAGCGATCGCCTTCGATCACCACGGGGAGAGCCGTGCCTAGAGATGCAACGCCCCCGGTTCCCAGCACGCTCGTTGCGGAGTAGATATGGGCACATTGTTCCTGAATTTTGCTAGGGTTTATTCGGGGGTTTTGAAAGTAGGAGCATTTTCCTGTCAAAGTAGTTGGTCATGCTTGTGTGTGCAATAAATTAGACTATAATATTGCTCAGACGTGATCGTTGGCCTTGTTGGTCATTTCTGCTCAGATCTGGAGATTGTTCGACCCGAAAAATTAGAAAGATTTGTAACTGAATTTTGGGTACAAATGACGTATAGTTAGCTGAATTTGGTGACACCTGATTGTACAGTTTACTGAATTTTGGTGACAGGTGAGGCGACGTACTAAATGTGTGCACTGCACTGAACTGAATGTTTGTGCAAGTGCAATGCGTTAGAGATGTGAATCTGTGCATGTATGTAAAGTAGACAACTAAATTGTTCCGCATAATTAACTGGTACTCCCTCCGTCCGGAAATACTTGTCATCAAAATGAATAAAAGGGGATGTATCTAGATGTATTTTAGTTCTAGATATATCCCTTTTTGTCCATTTTGATGACAAGTATTTTGGGACGGAGGGAGTACTTTGTTGTATTGAATATAGTCTGGATCACTGGATATTGGGCCGCGTACGAGCGAAGGCACCGTATATGCATCATTTGGACAAGTTAAGGTACCACTTTTACGTATTTTGCAACTTTAGGCACAAAACTAACCGTGCCGGACAAGTTTAGGCATTTCTAGTGTATTTACCTCTTCTTTTTTTAGGGGTCTAACTCAAGCAAGACATTCGTTTTTTGCGAGAAAACTTTTGATCTATTCATTTTCGATCATGGCAGTACAATGAACACCAGAAATAATAAAAATTACATCTAGATCCATATACCACCCAGCGACGACTAAAAACAAAGGCCCCCCCTCCCCTGCCTCCAATCTTGCTAATGTTACCAGAAAGCAAGAAGAGATTGCTGAGATCTGAGTTGAGCATTAGATGAGCCGGAAATACCCAGTTGAGTTTGTTACAAGAATGAAGTCTGAGTTGTATAGGCATTAACTTCTTTGTCAGTTCCATCTAACTGAGTGTCTAAATGTAGGCGGAAGTGAACGAGTTGCTAGTATTTAGATTTGGGGAAATGTGCACCTCCTCGTGTCACGTGGAACCCTAACCGTGCCGCCCCCGACCCTATCCCCTTGGTCCCGCCCCTCGTCACCCCTCGAGACCGTCGCTGGACAAAGCTGGGCTCGTCGGTGAAGGGGGCGGTGGGGATCTAGTGCCTCTCGGCTCTTGGCGCGATGGTTAGGAGGGAGCCCATCACATTGGGTGTCGGGAGCCTCTCCCGCTTCCCGCATCTGGGTGCCAGGAGGGACAGACAATGTCGGGGTGTCCTCCAGGTTGGTGGACCCTACATGGATCTTGGTCCACACGCTCGAGCTGGGAGCTGCGGCTCGGGGGATGGTGTGGGGGCATGCTTGTTCCCCTTGGGAGATGGTTGCGAGCGCTCGGGACTGGTGGCTCGAGGGATGGTGCAGGGCATGCTCACCCCCACCCACCAGAGTTGGCTGTGAGTGTTCGGGATCGACGGATCGTGCAGGCGAGCGGTGTGGTGGATCAGAACTGCCCCGATCTGGCGTCCGTCTTCCACCAGCGGTATGGGCTGTGGGAAGTGAAGGAAATATGCCCTAGAGGCAATAATAAAGTTGTTATTTATATTTCCTTATATCATGATAAATGTTTATTATTCATGCTAGAATTGTATTAACCGGAAACTTAGTACATGTGTGAATACATAGACAAAACAGAGTGTCCCTAGTATGCCTCTACTAGACTAGCTCATTGATCAAAGATGGCTATGTTTCCTAGCCATAGACATGAGTTGTCATTTGATCAACGAGATCACATCATTAGGAGAATGATGTGATGGACAAGACCCATCCGTTAGCATAGCACTTTGATCGTTTAGTTTTACTGCTATTGCTTTCTTCATGACTTATACATGTTCCTATGACTATGAGATTATGCAACTCCCGAATACCGTAGGAACACCTTGTGTGCTATCAAACATCACAACGTAACTGGGTGATCATAAAGATGCTCTACAGGTGTCTCCGAAAGTATTCGTGGTGTTGGCATAGATCAAGATTAGGATTTGTCACTCTGAGTGTCGGAGAGGTATCTCTGGGCCCTCTCGGTAACACACATCATAATAAGCCTTGCAAGCAAAAGACTAATGAGTTAGTCACGAGATGATGTGTTACGGAACGAGTAAAGAGACTTGCCGGTAACGAGATTGAACTAGGTATAGAGATACCGACGATCGAATCTCGGGCAAGTAACATACCGATGACAAAAGGAACAACGTATGTTGTTATGCGGTTTGACCGATAAAGATCTTCGTAGAATATGTAGGAACCAATATGAGCATCCAGGTTCCGCTATTGGTTATTGACCTGAGATGAGTCTCGGTCATGTCTACATAGTTCTCGAACCCGTAGGGTCCGCACGCTTAACGTTTGATGACGATCGGTATTATGAGTTTATGAGTTTTGATGTACCGAAGGTAGTTCGGAGTCCCGGATGAGATCATGGACATGACGAGGAGTCTCGGAATGTCCGAGACATAAAGATTGATATATTGGACGACTATATTCGGACACCGGAAGTGTTCCGGAAAAGTTTCGGATTTAACTGGATTGCCGGAGGGGGTTACCGGAACCCCCTACGAGGGGGGATGGTCCATAGTGGGCCTTGAGGAAAGGAGAGAGGCAGCCCATAGAGGCTGGCCGGCGCCCCACCAGGGGATCCTAGTTGGACTAGGATTGGGGGGGCGCCACCTCTCCCTCCTTCTTCCTTCTTGGTGGACTCCTACTAGGAATAGGATTGCAATCCTATTCCTAGTAGGATTGCCCTAGCCGCACCATAGGAGGCCGGCCGGCCCTCCTCCCTTGCTCCTTTATATACGGGGGCAGGGGGGCACCCAAAGAGACACAAGTTGAATTGTTCTAGCCGTGTGCGGTGCCCCCCTCCACAGAAACACACCTCGGTCATACCGTCGCAGTGCTTAGGCGAAGCCCTGCGCCGGTAGATACATCATATCCATCACCACGCCGTTGTGCTGACGAAACTCTCCCGTGAAGCTCAACTGGATCAAGAGCTCGTGGGACGTCATCAAGCTGAACGTGTGCTGAACGCGAAGGTGCCGTACGTTCGGTACTTGGTCGGTTGGATCGCGAAGAAGTTCGACTACATCAACCGCGTCACTTGACGCTTCCGCTTCCGGTCTACGAGGGTACGTAGACACACTCTTCCCTCTCGTTGCTATGCATCTGGTAGATAGATCTTGCGTGATCGTAGGAAAATTTTAAAAATACTACGTTCCCCAACAGGAAGTGCGAACCGGTGTCCTCCACCATGGCTGCGATGGCGCCGGCGTGGTGGAGGCAGAGGTGTGGTGACCGTCCTAGTGCTCTTATCGCATCATGGCAACGATCCCCGATCTGGTCGTCGACGTGTTTCGGAACTGTTGCCGAAGATCTAGCCCAACGATATCTAGATCTGATAGATTCCGGTCGTGCACATGTATATCAGCCCATGCGGCTCCATGAGGGCGCGGTGCGAAGCTCTGTTGTTTGTTGGAACAATGGGACATGTCGGTTCCATGGCGTAGACAACCGTGGGGAATGTCATGGTGGCTGAGATCGGAGGATCAGTAAGGCGAAGGGGCCCTGGAGGCGATGGAGTTAGCGAGGTATTTGATAACTTTTAGCAGTGACAATTGGGGGCGGCAACACTGAATGATTTCATTTTTGATGGTGCTCCTCGAATGCCGAGTCATGACTTTCAGGGTAAAAACCTAATGTTTGGCCTTCATTGATTGTGCCTGGCAATTGCCTTGCTGAAGAAAGTCCGAACTCTCAAAACAATACCTTCAACAATACCTTCATTAATTGTGAGACCCAAACTCACATCGATCGTAAGGGCAGTGATGCTTCCCATAACTTCGGTAGCTGCTGACCAGGCGAGTTTTACAAGTGCATGCAAAGATCTAGAACTTGGCACCCCAGACCGTCACCAAACGCCTAGTCAGACGGCCTGGTCATTGATCGGTAGTAAAAAAAAACCGATTCAATGGGATGATTTAAACCGTCTTCAAACGTCCTAACTGTGCGGTGTCCCTCATGTCCAACTTAAATATAGAGCGGATATAGGATGATCCGGGTGCGTTCATCACCTCGGCTTGGTACAGCCTGACCGACCCATGCCCCGCAAATATCCCCATCCAGAAAAACGTAGGGTCCGCACGCTTAACGTTCGTTGACGATATAGTATTTAATGAGTTATGTATGTTGGTGACCGAATGTTATTCGGAGTCCCGGATGTGATCACGGACATGACGAGGAACTCCGGAATAGACCGGAGATAAAGATTGATATATGGGATAATAGTGTTTGGCCTCCGGAAGGGGTTCCGGATGTTTCCCGAAATGTTTGGGTACGAGAACACTTTATTTGGGCCAAAGGGGAAAGCCCACATGGTTTCCTACTGGTTCCGGAGGCTCTGGAGGAACCATACCAATAAGGGCCTGCATTTGCTCGCGCCATTCATCAGAATCTTTGCTCATACAAATAGGATTCCCCTCGATAGGAAGACCGGTGATCATAGCAGTATCATGTAGCGTCATGGTCATCTTCCCGGTCCGAAGATGGAAACTGTGTGTCTCCAGCCTCCAACGATCAACAAGCGCGGTGATTGCTGCAATATTGAGGGTTGGCGTCGAACGGCTGACTAACTGATGAAAGGGAGAAGTTATGTCTCCTTTATGTACGGTGTGTACCACTCATCATAGCGCATCCCACCAAGAATGACTCCGTGAGACCGAATCTTCAGGGGTTGAAGCTCCTACAAACAAGCAAATTAGAATATTACATATGGGGCATTTGTGTTTGAATAAAGACAAAATTCATAATACAAATTGGGCCACTTTGATTATTACCCGCTTCTCCACCAACATCAAGTAGGCCCGGTGTCGAGTGTCATAGTGATCATCGAGAAGCCAGAGCATCCTACAAATTGCAAACAATAAACATAAGTTAGCTAACTAGCTATACTTCCTAATATATGTATCCAAAATAATATAGGGTTCTATAATAGTTTCATGTAAATAACATCTCAACATATGTATCCAAAGCATTGTTGTCAATACGAATCTAGGATTTCATCTAACACATCTAAAAAAAACATCTAACACAATCTAATACAATGTAGGTTTGCAACATAAAAGCAAATCTTTTCAATAGAAATAAACTAAACTGCGGTTAAAAATAATTAGAAATCATCTACAAATCATAAATCTCACATATGCAAGACTCTAATCTAATCAAACGAGGGTTCCACAAATCTTCAAAATAAGATAAACTTTCTGGATAGAAAGAAGGGGATCGGAGGAGAGTACCTTGTAGGATGGAATGGTGAAGAACTCCACGGACCAAATCATCAGATCTGAAGATTTTTGGAGAGGGGATTGAGAGGGGGAGAGGAGCCAACCGCCGCAAACGATGTTTCTGTAACTGGGTGGGTGGGTGGGGATAGCGCGCGGCGGCTGCATCTAAGTCACAGTGCAGCGTCTACGGGTTAGGCGCTGCACTTTACATGTGTTGCGCCTAGCTCGAAGGCGCTGCACTGCTCGGTGCGGGGCGCAAGGGTGCCACGCTGGCTAGGAGTGCAACGCCTGGCTTGGAGGCGCTGCACAGTAGGGTGTGACGCATTCATGTCGGGCGTCACTCAAAACGGTCAGCTGAGTGGATTTTTTTTCAAATCAGTTTATTTTGCGAAATGTTTTCGTCTGTAGGTCAAAATTGTCGAATTTGCCCCGCCGACCTGCGTCCGCATGACGGCGAGAATTTAGTGAACTTTTTTTCTTTAGTTTTTGTCTTTTCTGCTGTCTCCAGACACGGCGGTACTCGCCCTCGTCGTCCTAGCCCGACGGCACTCCTCCCATTGTCCCTGACCACGAGAAACTCTGTAGCACACGCGGGGGACAAGTACGGAGAGAAAAGATTCGATGTATAGGAGGAGCGGTCGCCGGTCGCTATTGCCGATTCCGATGAATCCTTGCGTTCCAGATGATGTGAGCGCCCCACTAGGAGAAGCATGAGGAAAATAACTCATTCGGACGATGAAGCGACAGAGACATGTCCCGTGGAGGAGGAATTGCAACTACTTTCTCGACTATTTCGCCACACGCGTGCTTATGTCGCATATGGTGAGACTGTCAAATTACTTTTGCAGAGCATCTATCGTACTGCTAGCTCTTGGAATCATATAATGTCTAAATGTAGTGGTTGGCCATGTGAAAGGAAGAAGAAAGATGAATGAAGAATGAAGAAGAGGTAGAGACTTACATGTGGGGTCTAGTTTGTTTGAGTAGTTAAGTTTGAGGGTTCCCTTAGGTTTGCGTTTTTTTAGCAAATCAAATATAAGGAATTTAGAACTTATAAGATATAAAGGATCGTGTGAAAGGTTAAATTATAAGAAATTGGCTATAGACCCTCTATCGTTCAAATGCTCGCCCATTCCCAGTTTGAAGAAGTCACCTTTGGAAGCATAAAAACATTCTAAATTTTATTTAATGTTCCAAACACATATGTTTACACCCCCTAAAATGCCAGATCAAAATATCAAAATACACATTAAGAAACAAAAAGGACAAACAAATGTGAATAGTGTAATTTTAGGCACCATTCATGTTGGATTTTTCTTCTTTGTTTCTCGGTCTCTATTTTGAATTTGGATCTGAAATTTTTAGGATTTATATATATATATATATATATATATATATATATATATATATATATATATATATATATATATATAGAAGAAGAAAATTGGAACTTTTTATGCTTCCAAATTTGACTCTGTCAAACTTAAAGCATGAGAGCACTTGAGAGATGATATCACCTGACATTCTTCCCTATCAACCCTGTGTAAGGGCATCTCTGACATGGACCCTCAACCCGCCGGCAACCTTCCGAACTACCTGGTTCGGACAGGCTTTGTCATCTAACATTTCCTTGTATCGGTCCACTGGGCAGTCTGGACGTCTTTTTTCCCGAAATCGAAGGCAAACCTGGGGCTATGCGGGCGTCCGGACTGCTGCCACGCCCACTTCTGATTGACCAGGCCCACCCAAACCCTTCTGTCGTTCCCTTTCCCACCCGAAGCGTTCAGTGCTGCTCCAATGCCGCATTCATGCGGGCCCAGAACGGAAGCGACCTCTCATGTTGCTTTGGCATTGAAGCGGCGTGACTGCCTAGTGCATCGCTCGTGCCACTTCCCGGTGCCTGGTACTGCTCCGCTTCAAATTACAACCCGTACGTCCGCCTACCTACATCAATGTTGGGGATATCATTTATCGGGAACTTATCAGTCGACCCACGATAAGGGGTAAATCAGCCAGTTTATCGGCATATCGGCCGATTTATCTTATCGGTCAGACACTGATAAGCGATAGATCTGTCGATTTATCAGAATATCAGAAGATATCTTGAACGATGCCTACATTAAACATGTGTGGATGCCGAGGAACCTGCTCCAGCACCACCCGTTCGTCCGTCTGCCACCCACCATTAACCACCTCATTGGTTGCCCTTCCATCTGCCAGCTATTTAAACTCCAGCCCCTGGCATGGACGCATCCATCCTCCTCCACTCCCTTTCTCCTCTATGCACCACGCCCGCCATAGCCTCCACGGGCTCCAAAGCCATCTGGGAGAACCTCTCCTCCGAGCATAAGAAGGAGATCACTGCCATTGCAGTCGGGAGGCAGTACAGCAGGCAGCTAGAGGCCAGTGTTGTGGACGCCTCAATGGAGGAGCCGGCAGACGACGAGTCGACGCCACCACCATGGGCGATGTTCGTGCTCACTACACCGAGATGGTGTTGGCCGAGCGGGAGGTCGCGTTTTGTCTGGCGCTGGCCGACTAGGAGTACAACTTCCGCCTCAATGATGAGCACCTGCGCGTGGAGGAGCAACTTGCCGCCGGCACGGCCATCACGCGAAACGTGGACGTGGCCAAAAAGGAGGAGCTCCTCCTCCCATCGCTCCGCCCGCGACCGCAGGTGGTACCGTCTCGATCAGACGGAGTTAGAAGCGGCCTTCGAGGAGATCGACGAGGCGGCGGATAAAGTCTACGACAAGAGCGAGGACGAGGAATACACCAGCTCCGCCACGCCCACGCCTCGCCGCCACAACCGGGGTCACCGTCGGCAGTGAGGAAGATTAGAGCATGGGAGGTCGCCAGCGGTCGGGTCTTGGGAAGACCATCGCTATTTTGCTCTTGCTGAAGCCAAGCTTGATTGGGAGGCTGGCGTGTCTAGCTTTGTATCTGGGGATTTCCTCGGCACACCGGCCGGCGAGGATCGAAGGACTACGTACACTCAGTTTCTTGGTTGCATCTTCTCTCAAAAGTACTCAACCGATGGAACCTGCGCCAACAGTCCTGGAAAGGATGGACTGCTTCCGGTTAGAGCGGGAGAAGAAAACACTAACGCGCTTCTGATTTTGCCTGCATAGTTTCAGATCATTTGATATCTGTTTTGTGTGTTCCAGTTTTACCCCTTACACAAAAAATACTGCCAATCTCGTCCAGTAGTATTGGTTAATCTAGTCCAGTAATTGCCTGAGAATGGGCGGCTAGTATTGTTTTGATGTATCGTAAAAGGTCTCTTTAGATTAGGTTTAGAGTACGGTTAAGTCCGAATATGTCAAAATGTAATGAGTTTGTTTCAGTTTAAATGAAGAGCATCCCGTTGTATGTAAAATCATTCAATTATGAATTAATATTGTCCCATTTGTTTAAATACGCATCAAATTTGTTCAATCATGTTAAATTTCTTTCGAAACGCAAACAGACATATGCAAACATCTTTGCATGTCGGCTTCCGCATCAATATATACAAATTGGTCTCATGTCCACGGATGGATGCGGTGTCCGGTTTGGGTTCGTCAGTTCAATGCATAATGAACGAGGCCAACTTTGGTTGGTTAATCCATTTAGTTCATCGATGGTCAGCAAGTATGATGGTTTTAATGATGATTCTGCATGTATTTCGTGTGTATCTCACAAGGGATTTATAAAACCCCGTGAATTAACTTGGGTCACAAGCGTGGTTTTGATTGTTTTGACTGTATTATTTGGTGTAATTGGTTATTTTTTTTCTTCGAGATCAAATTGGCTATTGGGCTGTCAAAATTATGACAGGTGTACCTGACCCTATTCCGGTAATAGGATCGTTTTTAATGGAGTTATTGCGCGGAAGTGCTAGTGTTTTACTCGTTTTTATAGTTTATTATAAGAACCCTTATATGGACAGATAGGGATCTGTGTAAGCACGTTGCCCAAATTTGATGGAGCCCTTGCGGATGGTGACGTTGTTGTCTTCCCCGCGTGGTGCAAGGGACAGTGTGATGTGTGGCGGAGAGAGTCCAGCGAGGAGATAAGGTTGCCAGTTACCACGTGCCACACTCACACCGCCCTGTGGCTGTGGCCATCACGACGGGCCTTGCTAATACTCTTCACCTACCATCTCAAAGTTTGCAAGAGCCAAACCGGTGGTCACTTCACTTGCCAATTAGCTTCCTTCCACCCGTGGGCGGTGGCCATGGAGGAGTGGATCCTAAGCTTGTGTTTCACAGCCATCTCCACGGCCACGGTGCTGGCATTTTGCTTTCTCAAGCTCTCCGGTGGCAAGGCCGACGCCCAGAAGAAGCAGCTGCCGCCCGGGCCATGGCCGCTCCCCATCATCGGCAGCCTCCACCACGTCATCAGCGTCCTCCCGCACCGCACAATGATGCGGCTGTCTCGCCGGCACGGGCCGCTGATGCTCCTCAGGCTAGGCGAGGTCTCCACCGTGGTGGTGTCCACCGCCGAGGCCGCGGCGCTGGTGATGAAGACCCACGACCTCGTGTTCGTGGACCGGCCGCGCAGCCCGACCACGGACATCGCCAGCTCCGGCGGCAAGGACATCGTGTTCGCCCCGTATGGCGACCACTGGCGTCAGATGCGCAAGATCTGCGTCGTGCAGCTCCTCAGCTCCACGCAGGTGAACCGCATGGAGGGCGTCAGGGCCGAGGAGGTGGGCAGCCTGCTCCGCGACGTCGTGGCCGCCGCCCCCGCCGGCGCCACCATCAACGTCAGCGAGAAGGTGATGGCGCTCACCAACGACATCGTGACGAGGGCGGTTTTCGGCGGCAAGTTCGCACGCCAACGCGAGTTCCTCCGGGAGATGCACAAGGTGTTTAAGCTGGTGGACGGCTTCTGTCTTGCCGACCTCTTCCCGTCGTCGAGGTTGGTACGGTGGCTGAGCAATGGCGAGCGCGACATGAAGAGATGCCACGGCCTCGTCCATCGCATCATCGCTGAGGTCGTCGGAAACCGCAAGGCTGCGCGAGCTTCTGGTGCGGGCGGTTCCATCCCAGGCAATGAGGACCTGCTGGACGTGCTGCTCAGGCTCCAGCAGGAGGACTCTTTGGAATTTCCTCTCACCACGGAGACAATGGGGGCCGTCTTGTTTGTGAGTATTTCTCTCAGCTTCAAGTATTGCATTGTTTTTCTTTTGACAAAGTCAAGTATTGCATTGTTTATTAAGCAACCAGAATAGTAACAGTAATTTAGATGTAAATAAAAGATGATACTAAATAGATCTACCCTATGAAACAACAAATACGATGTTAGAATCTAGTCAAGATATTGAAGATGTACATGACCAAATTATATTATACTAAAAATTAAGAGCGCCTTACCTACCTCCAAAGTAGTAGCGTAATAATACTAATATTGTCAAAAGGCATGCAGCAACAATCATCAACATCAAACAACTCACAACACCCAGACAACAATCATCAACTAACAATCTAGGAAGGGAAATTATGTTTTTTCTTTAGAAACATCTGTAACTTTATTTCTACCCATAATAATTACAGATACACTAATTTTGACGTAAGATTTAAGAAAATACAAAGTAACTCATATGACTCGGAATTACAATGAAATCTCTTGAAAACACCTTCTTTGTGGTACCCTAGCGGAAGGGAAATTATGTTGTTGCCAAGTAGTGGGGGAGCATCGCGTGGACCTTATTGGGCCATGGCCGGCCCTTCCCTACAAGCTTTCTCTTAGGATTTGGCATGTAATTGGCCCATTAGGGCATGTACAATGGTTGATAAGATAGTCTTATCTTAAGTTTTGCATGTAAATTAGAGTTGACAAAAAACAAGTCTACAATGGGTCATCTCTTAGCCTTATCTTCAATAATTAATTGTTACTAAAAACATGGTGAGACAAATAATGCTAAGAGATCATCTCTTGCCTTCTCTTAAATAAGAGAAGACAAGCCTTCTCTTACGATTTCTCTCTCCTCCACCTCATCATTTATCCTACGTGGCACTCTTAAGCTAGAACCATTGTACATGCCCTTAGCAGCAAATAGCCAGTTTAAGGCAGTTTGGACCCTCAAATCTTCCACAATCGTCGAGACCGTGTTATTCAGACGCGTTGTGTTATCCAACGTGTTACCCTATTAATCTGCAGAGCGGTCCAGACGTCCAAAATCCTGCAAACTGTAACCAAACAGGGAGCCTTTGCGGAAGTCCAGACATTCGCCTGACAAAAAAACCTAGAACTAGAAGGTGTATGCGCTATCTACATGGATGGCGGAAGGTGCATGCATGTGATACATGTACATAGCTTGGATAGCGGAAGGTGCATTTTTTTTAGAGGAAAATGGACAGGAGAAGGTGCAGATGCATGGCATGCCGTGTGTATGCGATGGTGGAAACTGAGCTATGCAATGTACTCCCTTCGTTCCTAAATATAAGTCTTTGTAGAGATTTCACTATAAACCACATACGGATGTATATAGATGCATTTTAGATTGTAGATTCACTCATGTTACTCCGTATGTGGTCCCTCCAAAAACCTATATTTAGGAACAGAGGGAGTATGTGCGATGTCAGAAGCTGAGCTGCACGGCGGAGGCAGAGACGGATGGTGGAAGGATGCTTGCGTGTTGGCGGAAATTTGAAGGTATAGGATTGGATGGCCGAACACCGGTCCGGACTGGTGCGCAGACGGATACACTGTCTGGTTTAGAGTCAATTTTGAATATGCCCTTATGAGAAGTGCATCGCTGCACGCAGGGCATCCACGGCGCACACTGCGTCGCGATTCGTAGGTGGTGAAAATGTATAGAACTGGCCCTTATCTGAAACTTCAACACAAAATGACTCCATTTTGAAAATATTTCACGAAATGGCCCCTTTCGCATAACGCCCGCGACTAGGGCGCCATGCTAGATAGCATGACGCCCCGGGGTAGGGCGTCATGCTATTTGGCATGGCACCCTAGGCCGGGGCGCCATGCTACATGTCACTACCATGGCGCCCTAGCCCGGGGCGTCATGCTCTCTAGCATGGCGCCCTAGCCCCGGGTGTCATGCAAAAGGGGCCATTTTCGTGAAATATTTTCAGAATAAGGTCATTTTGTGTTGAAGTTTGAGATAAGGACCGGTTTTGTTCATTTTCACTCGTAGGTGCTACTTGGAGTATAGAGAAACGTTGGAAAGCGATATGCAGCATATTATTGTATTCGAAGGACCAGACACTGTCAGACAAGCTGACACGCCGCTGCACAGCACTGTACGTGCGCAGGTGAGAGGACGGAACACAGAGGGTGTACCACCCGTGATGCCCTAGAGCCTGATGGAGAATAAAAAAATTATAGATTGTGCAATTAGCAGGTCTGTGTGCACATCGGGTGCAGTAGAAGTATGTAATCGCGTGACAAACGAACCTTCAATTAGCTTCTCTATATAATTATCCGGTGTGGGGTACCAGATCAAGGCTGAACAAAAGGACATGGTCAAGTTAAAATCAAAAAGCGGCTGAACAAAAGGACATGGCCATCAAGGTCAAAAAAAAAAAAAAGGACATGGCCAAGTTAAAATCAAAAAGGGGCTGAACAAAAGGACATGCCCAAGTTAAAATCAAAAGGCGGTGCATGCATGCCGGTAGAGATCTGAGAATGCCAGTTTGTTTATCTTATGAGAGAGTAATTAATAAGATGACTTAAATCTTTTTGTTGGAGCTTTATTTCTTCTTTTAACCAAAGAGCTTCACGCACCCGTCTTTCATGGCGCTCGCCGGAACAAGTTCCATTATGGGCATATTATTCTTTGGTTTGGGAGTAAATTTCGGTCAATTCGGTGTGGGGTACCAGCTCAAGGCTGAACAAAAAGGACGTGGCCAAGTTGAAAGCAAAAAGCGGTGCCGTGAAAAACACGCCGGCCCAAAAGTCTTCACTTTCAACCGGACCCTCCTGACACGTCAGTCGTCAGGCACAGGAAAAACGTACCTTCATCAGCTGTATTCATCTGTATTACTACCGCACGAGCTGTTTCGGCAATATTACTGCACACATCCCCATAAAAAAGTATGCGGCCAGATAACTGCGTTCATATGTCGCTGCATGCAGGACGTGCGCTCTCATGCCCTTATGTCCTTGCTTTTGGGTGACGCTCCGCCACTGTTACCAAGGTACGAGGGGATGCCACCTGTCCGTTTCATAAGTGATTTGACTCGGACAAAAGTCCGCCGGCCGACGCATAGCACTCATCTTTTTTTTCGGAGAAAAGTCGCAAGTTTCAGATGAAAAATCGTAATTGAAACTTATAATTTAAGGTGCCATCATACAAGATCAAATTACTTCACGAATCGCGAGGCAATCGAGCTGCCAGGTAACGCTTGGCAGGTGCGTGCCCCGCGAATTTTCGGTGGAAGACCCAGCACAAAAGTTTTACGTGAAAAAAATGGTATGTATCTCATCAGCTATGCTTAGTTCACACCACGGCATTAGATTGTTCACGCTCTTTAATCATATATCTCACAATAAATATGCATGCATTTGAAACTAGTGCTGATAGCTTTCACAGTAAGTGATTGTGTATCTCAGAAGAAAAAATATGTATTGGCTACATGAAGGAAAAAAAAAGTGACGACTCCCCAATTTCATTAACAAAACCAACGAGTCTGCTTACAGCCAGAACACAGCAACTAGATAAACCCATAGAAAATGCACATCTACCAGCTGACCTTTTTTTTTTCTTCCCCAGCAAAGAAAATACCAGCTGCCTGGACAGCCCAGGTAACAACTCACAACCGAATCCCATAAGCATTTCTCCCATTGAATTATTACAACAAAAGCAAAAAAGATTACTCAAAATAAGCCCTACATATTTCCTTCTCGGCAAGCATTACTCTCCCCAAACCAACATCTCAAAGTTCAACCGTCATCCAATTTCGTTTGGCTTGAACAACTTCGGCCGTAAGCCCGTGACTCCTTCCAGGTAATAAATCTGCACACACCGTTGGGGAGTCCACTAGGACCTGGAATGAGCCGTGGAAGGAAGGGCACGATCTCAGTTCTCAACACGGCAAGGGGGAGAGTTTCTCGTAGCCGACTCAATGCCCCAAGCGAGACGGGCTAGAGGGAGGTGTGGGTAGCGCATAGAAACCAGTATCTAATTACTTGTCGCTCAAATGTAATGCTGAATACATCCATTTGATCTAGCACCATTTTAGATTCTCAAATTAGATACCCCGCAAAAAATATTCACAAATTAGATATCGGCTTCTATATATGCAGGCCGACCCGGTTGTAGAATAATATTTTCTCCTGAATTACTTGTCGCTCATATGTAGTGCTAGATACTTCCATTTGATCTACCATTATTTTAGTGCTAGATACTTCTATTTGAGTGACAAGTAATTCCGGTCGGAGGTAGTAATATTTTTCGGGGAGAGAAGACATAATATGTACATACATCAATGCTTTAACATTGCATTTTTCATGATTTTTGGTTTGCAGGACGTATTTGCAGGGGCTACGGAGACCACGGGGAACACTTTGGCATGGGCCATATCAGAGCTTATGCACAACCCTCACACACTGGCTAAAGCACAGCATGAAGTACGCGAGGTGTTGGGCAAAGGCCGATCTGTCATTACTAATAGTGACCTTGGTGAACTCCACTACATGCGGTTGATCATCAAGGAGGCCCTTAGGTTGCATCCGCCTGGTCCTCTGATTCCCCGCATGGCTAGAGAGGATTGTACGGTCATGGGTTATGATATCCCTAAAGGTACTAATGTTTACATTAATATTTTCGCAATTTCTCGGGATCCTAGATATTGGATCAATCCTGAAGAGTTCATGCCAGAGAGATTTGAAAATAACAATGTGAACTACAAAGGGACGCACTTTGAGTTCATTCCCTTCGGGGCTGGGAGACGGCAATGCCCGGGGATTCAGTTTAGCTCATCAATCACTGAGATGGCATTAGCAAACCTTTTGTATCACTTCGATTGGATGCTCCCTGATGGTGCTAACCTTGCTTCGTTTGACATGTCCGAGAAATTTGGGTTTGCGGTAAGCAAAAAGTATGACCTGAAATTGAGAGCTATTCCACATGTGTGGTCCAATGCTATGACGTCGAAGTGACACAAGGAGCCTGCATATTCAGGTAGCAATGCATGTTTACATACCTGCACTTTCAGCAGGTGTCAATGATGTCACTATTGTGGTGCATGGTTGTAACTTTATGCAAGCAAACATTATGGCATTGCATCTACAAACTATTGTGGTACTATACTACCTTTTGTACAATAGTGCAGGTCAGAAGATATTGCATTGTACTACATGATCATATAGGACATAATTGTATTATTCTACTATTAATTAACTATGCGATTTGCCTTTATAACTTGCTAGATTTCAGTAGGTACAATTGATTTGTGATCAGAAACATATGTGTTTTATCGCAATTTACAAACAAAAATTAATATCCCGTTATGGCCACTTCGATGTGTTTTACCCATCGACCTTGATGCCCACTGCTAATCCTAGGCCATTGCTCGCCACTTGCCACCTTCACTAACCATATGACGCGGGCAACAGCGACACATTGTGTAGGTGGCATCAACATCGTGGCGGCAGTGCCAAGCACACCCTCGATGATGCTTCCATGCATAACTTCTAGCAATGGTTAATCATGCCTGCATTCTATATCTTTCACTATAAAAGACAGCAGACCAACTCATACATCATTGTGTGCTTGAGTTGGACAGAGGAAATAAAATAGTCCCATAGTTTTCGTCCTTTTAAGGTTTTCCATCAAATAACCTTGGATGATATAATATACTTACTCTAGGATGTCCTCAAATCTCCATGGTGTAGCAAAGCGCATTGTTCATGCTAGTGTACATATATTTGCAAAGGGTCACTTTATATCCAACAAAGGATTACACCACACTTGTATTTGCACAAGGTCTATTAGAAGGTTGTGTTTGTCATTGCCAAGGTTTTTCCAAAGAACGTATTTATTTTTTCCATTCAAATATTTTTAGCTAGGTGAAACACTCTTCATTTAAAAATGAATGGAAAACAGAACTGGATTATTTAACATTCCTGGAACTTACCACATTCTACAGCCTATCACTGCTAAAATCAGAGTCTTAACAAGTAATCTCAACCTTGTTGTAAGCCATATGAGATTGTGGGGTGCTGCTGAGAGTCAAAATCAGTGTGTTTGGATCTGTGCATAATACAATATATGCCAAATCTGGAGTGAAATGTGCCACTAGTCAATTAACTCAAAGTGATTGCACACTTTAGTCTCAAGAAGTGGTCAAATTGAGTCCATAAACTTGTTTATTTGATCAGTTAAGCCAAAACCAGTTCAGAAGAGAAAAAAAAAACCGTCCACATGGCTGCCGCCTCAGCGTAGCTTGGACTGTTCATGCTTGGTTTAATTTCTACAGGATTTGTTTTTGCGAAATTAGCCAGGTACTTGTTATTTGTATGTTAAAAAAAATAAGAACAATGCATGGGGCTAGGTTCATGACATGCTAACCACTAGAATGGAAATTTGTTTGTGAAAAAACATGTTACAAACTGTTATATATATAATCAGACCTGGCCACACCTACAGATGTAGAGGACAGTGTTATTGCAAACTCTTCATCTATTGTTAGAATATGTTTACTTTCTCTAACATGCATATGTAATGTAAATTGTAGCCTGCAATCTAATGTCTTCAATTACATTATAGTAGTAATATTATCATCATCAAGTTGAACTAGTAGCTAAGGGTCTACAGATGGTACATGAAGAGTTTGAAAAATTCATGTCTCTTACTTCAAATGTACCCCCAAGCTCAAGCACATCGAAGAGAAAGCAGGGTCAATAGGTGAGTAGGTGAACTCTTTTCTGTAAACACTTCCTTAATTAGTAAAATTGTCTATGTTCACACTACCACCATATACTACGGAAGATGCATCTATAATTTGGAATTCTTATATATGTTGTAACCTGTATAAATTTTCTCTGTAGGGAAAGTTGCGATTCTCAAATAATGAACGTACACTTTGGGCCCAGAAACAAGAATGTGAAATAGTCACCAATGCCCTGGAAGTGCAACGGGAAAAACCAGACGCCGTCGAGCACGCCGTGTCAAACCTGCAAGGCAAATTAAACTACTCCCTCCATTCCCTTATACAAGGCCACTCCGTTTTTCCTGTCAAACTTTGACTTATAATTTTGGTCAACAAAATATGGATTATATGTCATAAAAAACATATCATCGGAAGTTCTTTGAAATGTGCATCTAATGAAATATTTTTTGTGGTATATGACTCACTTTTTGTTGGTGAAATTAATGGTCAAAGTTAGACATAGAAATATGAAGTGGCCTTGTATAAGGGAATGGAGGTAGTAGATGTTTTGAAGAAGGCTCTGGCATGGCTGTAGCTAGAACTTCAAGTTGTGAAGAAGGCCATGGCAGAGCACAAACGTGAATATGTGAAGCATCTCGCGCCAGATGTGTAGCATGGCCAAGAATATGTGAAGATTACCCTTGCAAATCAGCAAAAGATACTAGAAGGTGTCAAGAAGGCCCTGCGAGAGCAACATGCTAAAATTGAAGGTCTGGAATTGACCCTATTAGATCTGCGTAACCGTGTTGAATACATCAACACTACCCTTGTAGAGCAGCGGGAAGAATCTGAACTCGTCGAGAATACACACAAAGAGTCTATAATGTTTGGATGGTGTAGATGGTATCTGGGCCGGACGATTATTAGGGCATCTATAATGCTTGATAAGA
>LR738714.1:875872433-875917705 GCA_902687465.1 Secale cereale | reverse complement strand
CTGCAAGATGGAGGTTGTCAGAAGCATAGTCTTCGATTGGATTAGATATCCCCCTCTTATTCTAGCATTCTGCAGTTTAGCCCACAGATATTACCCCTTTACACAGATGTCATTGCATATGTAGTGTAGATCCTTGCTTGCGAGTACTTTGGATGAGTACTCACGGTTGCTTTGCTCCCCATTTTCCCCTTTGTCCCTCCTTCTCGGTTGATGCAACCAGATGGTGGAGTCCAGGACCCAGAGAATCCCGAGGATGTTTCTACGTGGAGTTCGGCTTCGAGGAGTTGTTAGGAGGTCCCAGGCAGGAGGCCTTGCCTTTTTGACCGTTACTACATTTGTGCTAGCCTTCTTAAGGCAAACTTGTTTAACTTATGTCTGTACTCAGATATTATTGCTTGACTCTTGTGTTTTCGAGTTTATGTATTCGAGCCCTCGAGGCCCCTGTCTTGTAATATAAAGCTTGTATTATTTTAATTTGTGTCTAGAGTTGTGTTGTGATACCTTCCAGTGAGTCCCTGATCTTGGTCGTATACATTTGTGTGCATGATTAGTGTACGGACAAATCAGGGGCGTCACATCATCAGATCTGAAGATTTTTGGAGAGGGGATTGAGAGGGGGACAGGAGCTAGCCGCCGCAAACGATGTTTCTGTAACTAGGTGGGTGGGGAGGGATAGCGTGCGGCGGCTGCATCTAAGTCACAGTGCAGCGCCTGCGGGTTAGGCGCTGCACTTTACTTGCGTGGCGCCTAGCTCGGAGGCGTTGCACTGCTCGGTGCGGGCCCTAGGGGTGCCACGCTGGCCAAGAGTGCAACGCTTGGCTTGAAGACGATGCACAGTAGGATGTGGTGCATTCGTGTCAGGCGCCACTTAAAATAGTCAGCTGAGTGAATTTTTTTCTAAAGCAGTTCATTTTGTGAAATGTTTTCATCTGTAGGTCAAAATTGTCAAATTTGCCCTGCCCTGCCGACCTGCGTCCGCATGACAGCTAGAATTTAGTGATTTTTTCTTTAGTTTTTGTCTTTTCCGGCGGTACTCGCCCTCATCATCCTAGCCTGACGGCACTCCTCCCATTGTCCCTGACCACGAGAAAATCTGTAGCACACGGGGGACAACTACGGAGAGAAAAGATTCGATGTACTACGAGGATGGTTAATAATATAGCCAGCTGCTGGCTATATAAATATGTCATGTCATCAAGAGTTAGTAATATTAATTACTCCGAAAATGCTCTTTAGAGCTCGGGCTCCATGAAGCCCGAGTTTGACTTGATGAAAACTCAAATTTTTACGTTTCAAAAAATCTTGAAAAAAAATACACACATACTTAGAGACATAAAGCATATGTGTGTAAATTTTCAGAATGAAACACCATAAAATGAGTGCTACACAAAAAGAACAAATCTGAGGCTTTTTAGTAGATGCACTATTCATCCTCAAAGTCCATGAATTTGTCTTTTTTGCACAGATCGCATTTTAGAGTATTTCATCCTCAAATTTTACATACATACACATAACATCCTTGTTTACTTGTATGATTTTTTTCAGATTTTTTTGAAACTTAAAAGTGCGAATTTTGAATTTTTAAAAAAATCCGGCCTCCATGGAGGCCGAGCTCCAAAACGCGCTACTCTACAATAGAGTTGATTATAAGGTTGGCTATAAGCCCACAGTTTTTTTTCCTTTCTCCCTATCTCTTTCTTCTCATTAAATGATTTTGTCTAGGAGCATGCATAGAGCCTGACTCTTGCATAAGAGCCCACTCTTTCATTTTTTCCTTGTCTCTCTCCTCCGCATAGACAAAAATGACATGTAAAGCGGGCTTATAGCCAACTATTGTACTTGCTCTACATGAAGACATGTATAGGAAGAGCGGTCGCCGGTTGCTATTGCCGATTCTGATGAATCCCTGCGCACTAGGAGAAGGATGAGGAAAAGAACTCATTCGGACGAGGAAGCGACAGAGACATGTCCCGTGGAGGAGGAATTGCAACTACTTTCTCGACTATTTCGCCACACGCGTGCTTATCTCACATACGGTGAGACTGTCAAATTACTTTTGCAGAGCATCTATCGTACTGCTAGCTCTTGGAATCATATAATGTCTAAATGTAGTGGTTGGCGATGTGAAAGGAAGAAGAAAGATGAAAGATGAATGAAGAATGAAGAAGAGGTAGAGACTTACATGTGGGGTCTAGTTTGTTTGAGTAGTTAAGTTTGAGGGTTCCCTTAGGTTTGCGTTTTTTAGCAAATCAAATATAAGGAATTTAGAACTTAAGATATAAAGGATCATGTGAAAGGCTAAATTATAAGAAATTGGCTATAGACCCTCTATCGTTCAAATGCTCGCCCATTCCCAGTTTGAAGAAGTCAACTTTGGAAGCATAAAAACATTCTAAATTTTATTTAATGTTCCAAACACATATGTTTACACCCCCTAAAATGCCAGATCAAAATATCAAAATACACATTAAGAAACAAAAAGGACAAACAAATGTGAATAGTGTAATTTTAGGCACCATTCATGTTGGATTTTTCTTCTTTGTTTCTCGGTCTCTATTTTGAATTTGGATCTGAAATTTTTAGGATTTATATATATATATATATATATATATATATATATATATATATATATATATATATATATATATATATATATATATAGAAGAAAAAAATTGGAACTTTTTATGCTTCCAAATTTGACTCTGTCAAACTTAAAGCATGAGAGCACTTGAGAGATGATATCACCTGACATTCTTCCCTATCAACCCTGTGTAAGGGCATCTCTGACATGGACCCTCAACCCGCCGGCAACCTTCCGAACTACCTGGTTCGGACATGCTTTGTCATCTAACATTTCCTTGTATCGGTCCACTGGGCAGTCTGGATGTTTTTTTACCCGAAATCAAAGGCAAACCTGGGGCTATGCAGGCGTCCGGACTGCTGCCACGCCCACTTCTGATTGACCAGGCCGACCCAAACCCTTTTGTCGTTCCCTTTCCCGCCCGAAGCGTTCAGTGCCGCTCCAATGCCGCATTCATGCGGGCCCAGAACGGAAGCGACCTCTCATGTCGCTTTGGCATTGAAGCGGCGTGACTGCCTAGTGCATCGGAATACTAATGTTTATCAAGCAACCAGAATAGTAACAGTGATTTAGATGTAAATAAAAGATGATACTAAATAGATCTACCCTATGAAACAACAAATACGATGTTAGAATCTACTCCCTCCGTTCTCAAATATTTGTCTTTCTAGACATTTCAAATGGTTATAACATATGAATGTATGTAGACATATTTTAGAGTGTAGATTCACTCATTTTGCTTTGTATGTAGTCACTTGTTGAAATTTTTAGAAAGACAAATATTTGGGAACGAAAGGAGTAGTCAAGATATTGAAGATGTACATGACCAAATTATTATAAAAATTAAGAGCGCCTTACCTACCTCCAAAGTAGTAGCGTAATACTAATATATTGTCAAAAGGCATGCAGCAACAATCATCGACATCAAACAACTCACAACACCCAGACAACGAGAAGTTTATCCTAACATGAAGAGCCTCTAGGAAGGGGAATTATGTTTTTTCCTTAGAAACTTCTGTAACTTTATTCCTACTCATAACAATCACAGATACACTGCTTTTGACGTAAGATTCAAGAAAATACAAAGTAACTCATATGACTCAGAATTACAATGAAATCTCTTGGAAAAACCTTCTTTGTGGTACCCTAGCGGAAGGGAAATTATGTTGTTGCCAAGTAGTGGGGGAGGGTCGCGTGGACCTTATTGGGCCATGGCCGACCCTTCCCTACAAGCTTTCTCTTAGGATTTGGCATGTAATTGGCCCATTAGCAGCAAATAGCCAGTTTAAGGCAGCTTTGGACCCTCAAATCTTCCATGACCGTCAGGACCGTGTTATTCAGACGCATTATGTTATCCAACGTGTTACCCTATCAGTCTACAGAGCGGTCCAGACGTCCAAAATCCTGCAAACCGTAACCAAACAGGGAGCCTTTGCGGGAGTCCAAACATTCACCTGACAAAAAAACCCAGAAGGTGTATGCGCTATCTACATGGATGGCGGAAGGTGCATGCATGTGATACATGTACATAGCTTGGATGGCGGAAGGTGCATTTTTTTAGAGGAAAATGACAGAAGGTACATGCCACGGATAGGACAAGGTGCAGATGCATGGCATGCCCTCTGTATGTATGTGACGAGGGATTTTCAATAAGATCCATTTTGAATACATTTTAAAGAATTTTAAAAATAGATGTGAAGTTTCAACTCTTCACACGACTAATAAGATAATTTTGATGACTACGACTGACAGCAAAATTGCCTTAAAGTTTTATCCATGAAACTTGGTAAGAGCGAACGAGAAAAAGTCACAAGTTTCTGTTTTATTTTTGGAAAATGATTAGAATCATCCGACCGATTCTACCCGTCGCGTCCGCCGCGTCGAGAGCCAACCACGTGTCAGTCCAGTCTGACTGCAGGTCTCAAGATTTTGCAGCATCGTCCATGTTTCCGAAACACGGGGAATGTTGCAGTGGTAACTTGACGCTGCAGCTGGAAAAAAAATTGTAGCATAATAATATCTGTTGCAAAAAAAATCTGAAACATAATCTTTGTTACGAAAAAAATTCTACAACCAACATTTGTCATAAATATTTTCTGCAACATGACCTCTGTTGCAAAAAAGTTTTGCAACATAGCGTATGTTGCAAAAGTGAAGGACGACTCGGTGCTAGATTTGTGTCAAATCTGACAGCTCGCGAGGCGCGTAGCACTCACCTTTCTTTTCGGAGAAAAGTCACAAGTTTCAGATGAAAAATCGTAATTGAAACTTATAATTTAAGGTGCCATCATACAAGATCAAATTACTTCACGAATCGCGAGGCAATCGAGCTGTCGGGTAACGCTTGGCAGGTGCGTGCCCCGCGAATTTTAGGTGGAAGACCCAGCACAAAAGTTTTACGTGAAAAAATGGTATGTATCTCATCAGCTATGCTTAGTTCACACCACGACGTTAGATTGTTCACGCTCTTTAATCATATATCTCACAATAAATATGCATGCATTTGAAACTAGTGCTCATTCACAGTAAGTGATTGTGTATCTCAGAAGAAAAAATATGTATTGGATACATGAAGTAAAAAAAAGTGATGACTCCCCAATTTCATTGACAAAACCAACGAGTTTGCTTACAGCCAGAAAGTCTCAGTCGGAGCTGCTGCTGTCTTCGGAGGGTACCGGTGTTGGTCAAGAGACGCGGCGGTGATGCTTAGCCTAGGACAGGCATTTTTGCTTTGTAGTCGTGTTGGTGGGTGTAGCTCGGCAGCTAATAGAGCTGTTGTTTCTTTTTCTTTTGATCTTCGGATCTTCATCATGTTGTTCTTCCGCTGCTTCCTGCTAAATCGAATCAAGCCAGCATTTTGCTGGATCTTGAAAAAAAAAAGATAAACCCATAGATGAAGAAAATACCAGCTGCCTGGACAGCCCAGGTAACAACTCACAACCAAATCCCATAAGCATTTCTGACGTTGAATTATTACAACAAAAGCAAAAAAGATTACTCAAAATAAGCCCTACATATTTCCTTCTCGGCAAGCATTACTCTCCCCAGACCAAAATCTCAAAATAAGCCCTGCGTTTGGCTTGAACAATCTCGGCCGTGACTCCTTCCAGGAGCTTTGCGCACCGCTCTTGCGTCCTCCTTCGCCTGCAAAACGCTTCAATCATTAATCTAGAACGTAACTCTGAAAAGAACCGCACTTGGTTCTGAAGGCCATTTATTCTCCATGTGAAGTAAATAAGAACATACTCCCTCCGTCCAGAAATACTTGTCATCCAAATAAATAAAAGAAGATGTATCTAGATGTATTTTAGTTCTAGATACATCATTTTTGTTCATTTTGATGACAAAGTATTTTTGGACGGAGGAAGTATAAATTATGAGCCATTCAACAAGTGCGGAAAAATAAAAGTAAACAGGAAAAGGAAGGATAATAACACAAATTTGAAGAAAAAATAACATGAAAAGCGAAATACTAATGATGATACATAAAAAATGGAGGAACCACGAAAAATAACACAACAAAGGTAATAAATCTGCACACGCCGTTGGGGATTCCACTAGGACCTGGAATGAACCGTGGAAGGAAGGGCACGATCTTAGTTCTCAACACGGCAAGGGGGAGAGTTTCTTGTAGCGACTCAATGCCCCAAGCGAGACGAGCTAGAGGAAGGTGGGTAGCGCATAGAAACCGGTATCTAATTACTTGTCGCTCAAATGTAATGCTGAATACATCAATTTGATCTACCATCATTTTAGATTCACAAAATAGATACCCCGCAAAAAAAAGATTCACAAATTAGATATCGGCTTCTATATATGCAGGCCGACCCGGTTGTAGAATAATATTTTCTCCTGAATTAATTGTCACTCACATGTAGTGCTAGATACTTCCATTTGATCTAGCACTATTTTAGTGCTAGATACTTCTATTTGACCGACAAGTAATTCTGGTCGGAGGTAGTAATATTTTTCGGCGAGAGAAGACATAATATGTACATACATCAATGCTTTAACATTGCATTTTTCATGATTTTTGGTTTGCAGGACGTATTTGCAGGGGCTACGGAGACCACGGGGAACACTTTGGCATGGGCCATATCAGAGCTTATGCACAACCCTCACACACTGGCTAAAGCACAGCATGAAGTACGCGAGGTGTTGGGCGAAGGCCGATCTGTCATTACTAATAGTGACCTTGGTGAACTCCACTACATGCGGATGATCATCAAGGAGGCCCTTAGGTTGCATCCGCCTGGTCCTCTGATTCCCCGCATGGCTAGAGAGGATTGTACGGTCATGGGTTATGATATCCCTAAAGGTACTAATGTTTACATTAATATTTTTGCAATTTCTCGGGATCCTAGATATTGGATCAATCCTGAAGAGTTCATGCCAGAGAGATTTGACAATAACAATGTGAACTACAAAGGGACATACTTTGAGTAAATTCCTTTCGGGGCTGGGAGACAATGCCCGGGGATTCAGTTTAGCTCATCAATCACTGAGATGGCATTAGCAAACCTTTTGTATCACTTCGATTGGATGCTCCCTGATGGTGCTAACCTTGCTTCGTTTGACATGTCCGAGAAATTTGGGTTTGCGGTAAGCAAAAAGTATGACCTGAAATTGAGAGCTATTCCACATGTGTGGTCCAATGCTATGACGTCGAAGTGACACAAGGAGCCTGCACATTCAGGTAGCAATGCATGTTTACATACCTGCACCTTCAGCAGGTGTCAATGCTGTCACTATTGTGGTGCATGGTTGTAACTTTATGCAAGCAAACATTATGGTATTGCATCTACAAACTATTCCGGTACTATACTACCTTTTGTACAATAGTGCAGGTCAGAAGATATTGCATTGTACTACATGATCATATAGGACATAATTGTATTATTCTACTATTAATTAACTATGCGATTTGCCTTTATAACTTGCTAGATTTCAGTAGGTACAATTGATTTGTGATCAGAAACATATGTGTTTTATCGCAATTTACAAACAAAAATTAATATCCCGTTATGGCCACTTCGATGTGTTTTACCCATCGACCTTGATGCCCACTGCTAATCCTAGGCCATTGCTCGCCACTTGCCACCTTCACTAACCATATGACGCGGGCAACAGCGACACATTGTGTAGGTGGCATCAACATCGTGGCGGCAGTGCCAAGCACACCCTCGATGATGCTTCCATGCATAACTTCTAGCAATGGTTAATCATGCCTGCATTCTATATCTTTCACTATAAAAGACAGCAGACCAACTCATACATCATTGTGTGCTTGAGTTGGACAGAGGAAATAAAATAGTCCCATAGTTTTCGTCCTTTTAAGGTTTTCCATCAAATAACCTTGGATGATATAATATACTTACTCTAGGATGTCCTCAAATCTCCATGGTGTAGCAAAGCGCATTGTTCATGCTAGTGTACATATATTTGCAAAGGGTCACTTTATATCCAACAAAGGATTACACCACACTTGTATTTGCACAAGGTCTATTAGAAGGTTGTGTTTGTCATTGCCAAGGTTTTTCCAAAGAACGTATTTATTTTTTCCATTCAAATATTTTTAGCTAGGTGAAACACTCTTCATTTAAAAATGAATGGAAAACAGAACTGGATTATTTAACATTCCTGGAACTTACCACATTCTACAGCCTATCACTGCTAAAATCAGAGTCTTAACAAGTAATCTCAACCTTGTTGTAAGCCATATGAGATTGTGGGGTGCTGCTGAGAGTCAAAATCAGTGTGTTTGGATCTGTGCATAATACAATATATGCCAAATCTGGAGTGAAATGTGCCACTAGTCAATTAACTCAAAGTGATTGCACACTTTAGTCTCAAGAAGTGGTCAAATTGAGTCCATAAACTTGTTTATTTGATCAGTTAAGCCAAAACCAGTTCAGAAGAGAAAAAAAAAACCGTCCACATGGCTGCCGCCTCAGCGTAGCTTGGACTGTTCATGCTTGGTTTAATTTCTACAGGATTTGTTTTTGCGAAATTAGCCAGGTACTTGTTATTTGTATGTTAAAAAAAATAAGAACAATGCATGGGGCTAGGTTCATGACATGCTAACCACTAGAATGGAAATTTGTTTGTGAAAAATCATGTTACAAACTGTTATATATATAATCAGACCTGGCCACACCTACAGATGTAGAGGACAGTGTTATTGCAAACTCTTCATCTATTGTTAGAATATGTTTACTTTCTCTAACATGCATATGTAATGTAAATTGTAGCCTGCAATCTAATGTCTTCAATTACATTATGGTAGTAATATTATCATCATCAAGTTGAACTAGTAGCTAAGGGTCTACAGATGGTACATGAAGAGTTTGAAAAATTCATGTCTCTTACTTCAAATGTACCCCCAAGCTCAAGCACATCGAAGAGAAAGCAGGGTCAATAGGTGAGTAGGTGAACTCTTTTCTGTAAACACTTCCTTAATTAGTAAAATTGTCTATGTTCACACTACCACCATATACTACGGAAGATGCATCTATAATTTGGAATTCTTATATATGTTGTAACCTGTATAAATTTTCTCTGTAGGGAAAGTTGCGATTCTCAAATCACTAGTAGAAAACAGGGCATTGGTCCAGCCCATTAGCCCCGGTTCAATCTAGAACCGGGACCAATGGGGGTACTGGACCCGGTTCGTTAGCCCAGGGGGCCGGCCGGGCCACGTGGGCCATTGGTCCCGGTTCGTCTGGACCTATTGGTCCCGGTTGGAGCTAAAAACCGGGACCAATGGCTCTTGCTCCTGGCCCACCACTATTAGTCCCGGTTTGTTTTATGAACCGGGACCAAAGGCTCCCCTTTAGCCCCGGTTTGTAGCACCAACCGGGACCAGTGAGTTGCCTATATAAACCCCCTCACTCAAGAGCAGAGCTCACTGCTCTGTTTTTTTTCTGGCCGAGGGGGAGAGGGGTTAGTGGTGCTCTAGCTCACCTCCTATGCACACAACATGTTCGGTGGAATGCCCGAGCCACACTAGTTAAGCTTTTCTCCTCTCGAAGCTCTATTTTCTTCGAGATTTGTCTAGGTTTAGCGATCCGTCACGTCCCGTCCCCGTCTTCGCCGCCGTCGATCGCCCCCGCCGATCTCGTCACCGGCATCACCGTGGTGAGCCTCTTGTTATGTCCATGCTTTTCTTACTTTTATTATTGCTTTAGATAGATATTTGTCTAATTTTCTTACGTTTATTATTGCTTGTTATTATATAGTGCGATGGTTTTGATATCCGCCCACGTGGGCCCTCGTCCGGTCTACGATTCGGATGTGGTATATTATCTTTAATTTATAACTATTTGTTTTAGTGCTTATGATAGTTATGCCGACCAACCTGACATGCATAGATGTTTTATTATGTCTAGGAGGTAGTTGAACCGGAAATTCCAACCGACCCTCTTGTGGAGAGGGTAAATTTAGTTGAAGAGGAAAACATTTCGTTAAAGAAAAAATTGGAAAAAATGGAGGAGGAGAAGATGGAATTGGAGTTGCATGTTGCGGAAGTTATCGATGATCACAAGATCAAGATGGAACCTATTGTCGAGAGGTTAAATTTAGTTGAAGAAGAAAACAAATTCTTGAAGGAAAAAATAAAAAAAATTGTGGACGAGAAGATGATATTGGAGTTGCATGTTGCGGATGTCGTCGATGATCACAAGATCAAGATGGATGCAATGCGGTTGAAGATTAAAAAGATTAGAAAATATGCCATTAATACCGAGGCTTGGTATCATTATGTCGTTGGATCAATTGTTACCTTGGTTGCGATTATGATAGCATTTGTTTTCGCGTTGAAATGTTTTACATAGTTTCGATGTGTATGGAGAGCTATATATGTTGTTAGATGAGAACTATATATATGTATGTACTTTGGTTTTAATGTGATGATGAACTTTTATCCATTTGGTCACTTAATTATCTATTTATGATGTTCTGTAATGGTTTTTGACACACTTAATTATATATAAATGCACGCAGATGAACCGCCAATGGATGTACGGTGACAGACACACCTCCGAGTACATTAAGGGCGTGCGTGAGTTTCTAAATGTGGCAGAGGCAAACAAGCAGAATGGTTTTATGTGTTCTCCATGCACTCAATGTGTGAATACGATGTCTTACTCTAACCGAAAAATCCTTCACTCCCACCTGCTTTACAAGGGTTTCATGCCACACTATAATGTTTGGACGAGGCACGGTGAAATAGGGGTTATGATGGAAGACGGCGAAGAAGAAGAGTACGATGACAACTATGTGCCCCCTGAATACGGTGATGCTGCAATGGGGGGAGCTGGTGAAGATCAAGAGGAACCAGACGATGTGCCCAATGATGCTGCAACGGGTGAAGCTGCTGAAGATCAAGAGGAACCAAATGATGATCTTCGCCGGGTCATTGTCGATGCAAGGACACAATGCGAAAGTCAAAAGGAGAAGCTGAAGTTCGATCGCATGTTAGAGGATCACAAAAAAGGGTTGTACCCCAATTGCGAAGATGGCAACACAAAGCTCGGTACCGTACTGGAATTGCTGCAGTGGAAGGCAGAGAATGCTGTGGCTGACAAAGGATTTGAGAAGCTACTGAAAATATTGAAGAAGAAGCTTCCGAAGTATAACGAATTGCCCGACAGTACATACGCAGCAAAGAAGGTCGTATGCCCTCTAGGATTGGAGGTGCAGAAGATACATGCATGCCCTAATGACTGCATCCTCTACCGCGGTGCATACAACGATCTGAACGCATGCCCGGTATGTGGTGCGTTGCGGTATAAGATCAGACGAGATGACCCTGGTGATGTTGATGGCGAGCCCGCCAGGAAGAGGGTTCCTGCGAAGGTGATGTGGTATGCTCCTATAATACCACGGTTGAAACGTTTGTTTAGAAACAGAGAGCATGCCAAGTTGATGCGATGGCACAGTGAGGACCGTAAGAAAGACGGGAAGTTGAGAGCACCCGCTGACGGGTCGCAATGGAGAAAAATCGAGAGAAAGTACTGGGAGGAGTTTGCAAAGGACGCAAGGAACATATGGTTTGCTCTAAGCGCGGATGGCATTAATCCTTTCGGGGAGCAGAGCAGCAATCACAGCACCTGGCCCGTGACTCTATGTATGTATAACCTTCCTCCTTGGATGTGCATGAAGCGGAAGTTCATTATGATGCCAGTTCTCATCCAAGGCCCTAAGCAACCCGGCAACGACATTGATATGTACCTAAGGCCATTAGTTGAAGAACTTTTACAGCTGTGGAATGGAAACGGTGTACATGCGTGGGATGAGCACAAACAGGAGGAATTTGACCTAAAGGCGTTGCTGTTCGTGACCATCAACGATTGGCCCGCTCTCAGTAACCTTTCAGGACAGACAAACAAAGGATACCACGCATGCACGCACTGTTTAGATGACACTGAAAGTATATACCTGGACAAGTGCAGGAAGAATGTGTACCTGGGCCATCGTCGATTTCTTCCGACCAACCATCAATGTCGAAAGAAAGGCAAGCATTTCAAAGGCGAGGCAGATCACCGGAAGAAGCCCGCCATGCGTACCGGTGATCACGTACTTGCTATGGTCAATGATTTACACGTAATCTTCGGAAAGGGCCCCGGCGCACTAGCTGTTCCGAATGCGATGAGGGACACGCACCCATGTGGAAGAAGAAATCTATATTTTGGGACCTACCCTACTGGAAAGACCTAGAGGTCCGCTCTTCAATAGACGTGATGCACGTGACGAAGAACCTTTGCGTGAACCTGCTAGGCTTCTTGGGCGTGTATGGAAAGACAAAAGATACAGCTGAGGCACGGGAGGACCTGCAACGTTTGCACGAAAAAGACGGCATCCCTCCGAAGCAGTATGAAGGTCCTGCCAGCTATGCTCTTACGAAAGAAGAGAAAGAAATCTTCTTTGAATGCCTTCTCAGTATGAAGGTCCCGACTGGCTTCTCGTCGAATATAAAGGGAATAATAAATATGGCAGAGAAAAAGTTCCAGAACCTAAAGTCTCATGACTGCCATGTGATTATGACGCAACTGCTTCCGGTTGCATTGAGGGGGCTTCTACCGGAAAACGTCCGATTAGCCATTGTGAAACTATGTGCATTCCTCAATGCAATCTCTCAGAAGGTGACCGATGCAGAAATCGTACCAAGGCTAAGGAGTGATGTGGCGCAATGTCTTGTCAGTTTCGAGCTTGTGTTCCCACCATCCTTCTTCAATATCATGACACACGTCCTAGTTCATCTAGTCGACGAGATTGTCATTCTGGGGCCCGTATTTCTACACAATATGTTCCCCTTTGAGAGGTTCATGGGAGTCCTAAAGAAATATGTCCGTAACCGCGCCAGACCAGAAGGAAGCATCTCCATGGGCCATCAAACAGAGGATGTCATCGGGTTTTGTGTTGACTTCATTCCTGGCCTTAATAAGATAGGTCTCCCTAAATCGCGGTACGAGGGCAGACTGACTGGAAAAGGCACGCTTGGAAGGGACTCAATAATATGCAGGGACGGTTATTCTTGGTCTCAAGCACACTACACAGTTCTACAGAACTCTACATTGGTGACCCAGTATGTCGATGAACACAAGAACAGTCTGCGCTCCAAACACCCGGAGCAGTGCGACGACTGGATTACACGTGAACACATCAGGACTTTCAGCAGTTGGTTGGAAACACGTCTCAGAGGTGACAACACTGTTTGTGATGAGTTGTACTTGTTGTCCAGGGGACCATCTTCGACTGTATTGATTTACAAAGGATACGAGATAAATGGAAATACATTTTACACGATTGTCCAAGATCAAAAGAGCACCAACCAAAACAGCGGTGTCCGCTTTGATGCAACAACCGAGAGGGGAAAGGACACATATTATGGTTACATAGTGGACATATGGGAACTTGACTACGGACATGATTTTAAGGTCCCTTTGTTTAAGTGTAAATGGGTCAATCTGTCAGGAGGCGGGGTACAGGTAGACCCACAGTACGGAATGAAAACAGTGGATCTGAAAAATCTTGGATACAATGACGAACCGTTCGTCCTAGCCAATGATGTGGCACAGGTTATCTATGTGAAGGACATGTCTACCAGACCGAGAAAAAGAAAAGATAAGGAAGCGAATACATCATACGATGAGCCAAAGCGCCACATAGTTCTTTCAGGAAAAAGGGACATCCTGGGAGTGGAGGGCAAGACAGACATGTCTGAAGATTATGAAAAGTTTCATGAAATTCCTCCCTTCAAAGTCAAGGCTGACCCAAGCATCCTGATAAACGATGAAGATTATCCATGGTTACGGCGCAATAAGCAAATGACACAAGCGAAGAAAAAGTGAAGAGTTATTTCCGCAACTATTATGATGATACCATGCCAACTTTGTAACAAACGAGTATGATACCATTGTCTGTTTGTACTATTCAAATTTCAATACTACTTGCACTAACAAAACAAAACAAAACAAAACAAACTTGAAAAATAAATAGCAACAATAAGTATTTTGTTGTAAGTATAAACAAAATAAAATAAATAAAGCAACAAAGAAAATAAATAAAGAAAGTAAAATAAATAAAGCAACTCTAAATACAGCAAAAAACAACTTAGAAATAAACAAAGAAAATAAAATAAATAAAGCAACTCTAAATACAGCAAAAAACAACTTAGAAATAAATAGCAACAATAAGTATTTTGTTGTAATTAAGTATAAACAAAATAAAATAAATAAAGCAACAAATAAAATAAATAAAGGAAGTAAAATAAATAAAGCAACTCTAAATACAGCAAAAAACAACTTAGAAATAAACAAAGAAAATAAAAATACGAGTCCGACGATGTACACTATGATCGCTAATGATCCGAGGATGGTGCCCGGTTATACCAATCTTGCAGATTACGCGTCCGACGATGTACACTATGATTTCATGGACGTGCAGATAGAAAGATACGAGTACAAAAAGCCTCTCGTCAAAAATGAAAGATCTCTATCAACGAATATGCGAAGATTGCATGATTGGTACATGAAAATCTGAAGAGAGTCTGGGGGGAGGAATAACTTGTATTTGAGAGTTAAACCGGAGCATGACCTCGTTGGAATTGACCTGTTGCCTGTTCCATTTGAGGAGTTCTATCAATTTTTCAATCAATTGGCCCTCGATAAAACAACGATCACCTGCTACTGTCTGTAAGTAGTACTACTTCTGTCATTAAGTCTCTCTATATAGCTGATCTTCATTGCATGTATTTATAATTATCCTCACTATATTATGCAGATTGAAGATCGTCGAATTGAAGAAAAGACAAGTAGGTGATATTGGGTTTATTAACACATACCTCATAGATGCAACCGAGGTTAAATTGCGTCCCGGCGATACCGAGACCAACTTGCTACGATCGTTGGTGGTAAATGAAAACAAAGATATAATACTCTTTCCTTACAACTTCAAGTGAGTGTTAATGTCTTGTGCATATTTGGTTTCCCTTATATATATCATTCAAGTTTATAGTGATGTAATGATCTCATGCATTCGTGCGCAGCTTCCATTATATTCTTTTAGAGATTAAGCTTGAGAAGGGAATAGTAACTGTCTTCGACTCTAAACGTAAAGATCCCGAGGAGTATGCGGACATGACTCAAATGCTAGCCAGGTAAGTTAAATCGATCAATATTATCCATCATGCATATATATCAGCAACTTCATTTCTGATATCAACTAATTGTTTCCTTTGTCTGGCAGGGCTTGGAAAAAATTCATCAAAAAAGCTCCGGGACTGCCGAAGAAGCTACAATTTAGATACCCGAAAGTAAGTACTATATAGTAGCATGTTCCGCGCGCGCATCTCCTATATCTTGATTCAAGCGCTAGCTAGTTTCATCAATACCAATTTGGCATTCTTGCTTATCAGTTTGATTGAGCTCTATTTCTTGTAAAGTGGTTGTGGCAGGAACCCGGGAATGATTATTGTGGATACTACATTTGCGAGTCCATCCGCCACACGACCTGTGAGCGGGGCTACACTGATGAACAATTTGAAGTGCGTAAGCAATCAATAATATTCACAAATTTATAGCATCATTTCATGTATTGACCCCCTACTTCAAATTAGATGTTTCGGATGCGGGATGAACTCCTAACACCAGATCGTCTGTGAGCAATTCAAGAGGAATTGGCGGCATTCTTCCTTGAACACGTGATCGCTGAAGACGGAGAATACTATGTGGACCATGCATCCATATGATAGGAGATTATTTTTGTAAGAGATAATTATTGTATATATGTGCCCGGTAGTGTCGGATAGATATACGAGAACTTGTTGTTCGACCAATCTCTCGGAGAAGGAGAGGTGGTCGATATTACTTCTCTCTGTATGCATATATATATATGTTGATTATACGATCTTCTGTTTCCTTCGTTTGCTTAGTAGCTAGTAGCTAGCTAGCTAGCTAGCGTGACTCTAGTCCTCTCTATATACGTATGTGTAGTATGTAGCGTCGACCAAGCACGGACATAAGAGAGAACACTTCTCTCTATTAATTAGCTAGCTAACACAATATATGAAACACCTAAATTAACCCCCAAAACCTAAAACCACCCCTCCCCTTTCAAAAAAAAAAACAAAAACCACAGCCACAGAAATGCTGACGCGTGGATGCCTTTTGGTCCCGGTTGGTACCACTAACCGGGACTAAAGCCCCTCCTGCCTGGGCTCGGTGCACATGCCACGTGGACACCCTTCTGCCCCGGTTCTGGATTGAACCGGGACTAAAGGGTCAGAGCATTAGTACCGACCCTCTTGTCCCGGTTCTGGAACCGGGGCTAAAAGGCCCAAATGAACCGGGTCTGATGACCCTTTATCTACTAGTGGAGGGATATCGTGAATCCGGCTTCCAGGGTAACTTGCTCGCACCCACGAGCCATTTTGCGCCACTCGAAATGGCCTATTATTTTCGAACTGTACGAATGTAATGTAGAAGAGCTGGTATGCACAGTTTTGTCCAAGAACAACACATGTGCATGGAGAAAAATATGGGTGGTAGCGGTATGGGTGATAAACCATGCAAAACGGCAAGTTTTTGGGTGTTCGGTGCAGCGAAAAGGCTTCTCCTTCCATCCAGACTAGCATGTAGGGCTTTTTGGTGCAGAAATAGAGTCATGTAACATTGTTCTGCACGTCATTGTCGCGGTATCTGTCCGTGGGTGAGCTCACGATAGGGTGGTAGACGCTAGAAGAGTGCACGCCAACCACTAAATCATCCGAAACTCAATTCTGCAAGCCGTTTTCGGCCTCCGAAATTATTCCAAAACAGACAAAGTTTTTGACATAAGGATACGAATTTTCGCTACGGTCGTTTTGGCAGGTCATGGAGCCCAAACGGAGTTCGTATGGCCAGGGTACGGTCGTTCTACGGATACACCTCAAATTGATTTCAGCTACGAGGGATATCGTGAATCCGGCTTCCAGGGTAACTTGCTCGCGCCCACGAGCCATTTTGCGCCACTCGAAATGGCCTATTATTTTCGAACTGGACGAATGTAATGTAGAAGTGCTGGTATGCACAGTTTTGTCCAAGAACAACACATGTGCATGGACAAAAATATGGGTGGTAGCGGTATGGGTGATAAACCATGCAAAACGGCAAGTTTTTGGGTGATCGGTGCACCGAAAAGGCTTCTCCTTCCATCCAGACTAGCATGTAGGGCTTGTTGGTGCAGAAATAGAGTCATGTAACATTGTTCTGCACGTCATTGTCGCGGTATCTGTCCGTGGGTGAGCTCACGATAGGGTGGTAGACGCTAGAAGAGTGCACGCCAACCACTAAATCATCTGAATCTCAATTCTGCAAGCCGTTTTCGGCCTCCGAAATTATTCCAAAACAAACAAAGTTTGTGACAGAAGGATACGAATTTTCGCTGCGGTCGTTTTGGCAGGTCATGGAGCACAAACGGAGTTCGTATGGCCAGGGTACGGTCGTTCTACGGATACACCTCAAATGGATTTCAGCAACGAGGGATAACGTGAATCCGGCTTCCAGGGTAACTTGCTCGCGCCCACGAGCCATTTTGCGCCACTCGAAATGGCCTATTATTTTCGAACAGTACGAATGCAATGTAGAAGAGCTGGTATGCACAGTTTTGTCCAAGAACAACACATGTGCATGGACAAAAATGTGGGTGGTAGCGGTATGGGTGATAAGCCATGCAAAACGGCAAGTTTTTGGGTGTTCGGTGCAACGAAGAGGCTTCTCCTTCCATCCAGACTAGCATGTAGGGCTTGTTGGTGCAGAAATAGAGTCATGTAACATTGTTCTACACGTCATTGTCGCAGTATCTGTCCGTGGGTGAGCTCACGGTAGGGTGGTAGACGCTAGAAGAGTGCACGCCAACCACTAAATCATCCGAAACTCAATTCTCCACGCCGTTTTCGGCCTCCGAAATTATTCCGAAAGAGACGAAGTTTGTGACAGAAGGATACGAATTTTCGCTGCGGTCGTTTTGGCAGGTCATGGAGCCCAAACGGAGTTCGTATGGCCAGGGTACGGTCGTTCTACGGATACACCTCAAATTGATTTCAGCTACGAGGGATATATTGAATCCGGCTTCCAGTGTAACTTGCTCGCGCCCACGAGCCATTTTGCGCCACTCGAAATGGCCTATTATTTTTGAACTATACGAATGTAATTTAGAAGAGCTGGTATGCACAGTTTTGTCCAAGAACAACACATGTGCATGGACAAAAATATGGGTGGTAGCGGTATGGGTGATAAACCATGCAAAACGGCAAGTTTTTGGGTGTTCAGTGCACCGAAAAGGCTTCTCCTTCCATCCAGACTAGCATGTAGGGCTTGTTGGTGCAGAAATAGAGTCATGTAACATTGTTCTGCACGTCATTGTCGCGGTATCTGTCCGTGGGTGAGCTCACGATAGGGTGGTAGACGCTAGAAGAGTGCACGCCAACCACTAAATCATCTGAATCTCAATTCTGCAAGCCGTTTTCGGCCTCCGAAATTATTCCAAAACAGACAAAGTTTGTGACAGAAGGATACGAATTTTCGCTGCGGTCGTTTTGGCAGGTCATGGAGCACAAACGGAGTTCGTATGGCCAGGGTACGGTCGTTCTACGGATACACCTCAAATGGATTTCAGCAACGAGGGATAACGTGAATCCGGCTTCCAGGGTAACTTGCTCGCGCCCACGAGCCATTTTGCGCCACTCGAAATGGCCTATTATTTTCGAACAGTACGAACGCAATGTAGAAGAGCTGGTATGCACAGTTTTGTCCAAGAACAACACATGTGCATGGACAAAAATGTGGGTGGTAGCGGTATGGGTGATAAGCCATGCAAAACGGCAAGTTTTTGGGTGTTCGGTGCAACGAAGAGGCTTCTCCTTCCATCCAGACTAGCATGTAGGGCTTGTTGGTGCAGAAATAGAGTCATGTAACATTGTTCTGCACGTCATTGTCGCAGTATCTGTCCGTGGGTGAGCTCACGGTAGTGTGGTAGACGCTAGAAGAGTGCACGCCAACCACTAAATCATCTGAAACTCAATTCTGCACGCCGTTTTCGGCCTCCGAAATTATTCCGAAAGAGACGAAGTTTGTGACAGAAGGATACGAATTTTCGCTGCGGTCGTTTTGGCAGGTCATGGAGCCCAAACGGAGTTCGTATGGCCAGGGTACGGTCGTTCTACGGATACACCTCAAATTGATTTCAGCTACGAGGGATATATTGAATCCGGCTTCCAGTGTAACTTGCTCGCGCCCACGAGCCATTTTGCGCCACTAGAAATGGCCTATTATTTTCGAACTATACGAATGTAATATAGAAGAGCTGGTATGCACTGTTTTGTCCAAGAACAACACATGTGCATGGACAAAAATATGGGTGGTAGCGGTATGGGTGATAAACCATGCAAAACGGCAAGTTTTTGGGTGTTCGGTGCACCGAAAAGGCTTCTCCTTCCATCCAGACTAGCATGTAGGGCTTTTTGGTGCAGAAATAGAGTCATGTAACATTGTTCTGCACGTCATTGTCACAGTATCTGTCCGTGCGTGAGCTCACGATAGGGTGGTAGACGCTAGAAGAGTGCACGCCAACCACTAAATCATCCGAAACTCAATTCTGCAAGCCGTTTTCGGCCTCCGAAATTATTCCGAAACAGACAAAGTTTGTGACAGAAGGATACGAATTTTCGCTGCGGTCGTTTTGGCAGGTCATGGAGCCCAAACGGAGTTCGTATGGCCAGGGTAAGGTCGTTCTACAGATACACCTCAAATTGATTTCAGCTACGAGGGATATCGTGAATCCGGCTTCCAGGGTAACTTGCTCGCGCCCACGAGCCATTTTGCGCCACTCGAAATGGCCTATTATTTTCGAACTGTACGAATGTAATGTAGAAGAGCTGGTATGCACAGTTTTGTCCAAGAACAACACATGTGCATGGACAAAAATATGGGTGGTAGCGGTATGGGTGATAAACCATGCAAAACGGCAAGTTTTTGGGTGTTCGGTGCACCGAAAAGGCTTCTCCTTCCATCCAGACTAGCATGTAGGGCTTTTTGGTGCAGAAATAGAGTCATGTAACATTGTTCTGCACGTCATTGTCGCGGTATCTGTCCGTGGGTGAGCTCACGATAGGGTGGTAGACGCTAGAAGAGTGCACGCCAACCACTAAATCATCCGAAACTCAATTCTGCAAGCCGTTTTCGGCCTCCGAATTTATTCCGAAGCAGACAAAGTTTGTGACAGAAGGATACGAATTTTCGCTGCGGTCGTTTTGGCAGGTCATGGAGCCCAAACGGAGTTCGTATGGCCATGGTACGGTCGTTCTACGGATACACCTCAAATGGATTTCAGCTACGAGGGATATCGTGAATCCGGCTTCCAGGGTAACTTGCTCGCGCGCACGAGCCATTTTGCGCCACTCGAAATAGCCTATTATTTTCGAACAGTACGAATGTAATGTAGAAGAGCTCGTATGCACAGTTTTGTCCAAGAACAACACATGTGCATGGACAAAAATGTGGGTGGTAGCGGTATGGGTGATAAACCATGCAAAACGGCAAGTTTTTGGGTGTTCGGTGCACCGAAGAAGCTTCTCCTTCCATCCAGACTAGCATGTAGGGCTTGTTGGTGCAGAAATAGAGTCATGTAACATTGTTCTGCACGTCATTGTCGCAGTATCTGTCCGTGGGTGAGCTCACGGTAGGGTGGTAGACGGTAGAAGAGTGCACGCCAACCACTAAATCATCCGAAACTCAATTCTGCACGCTGTTTTCAGCCTCCGAAATTATTCCGAAAGAGACGAAGTTTGTGACAGAAGGATACGAATTTTCGCTGCGGTCGTTTTGGCAGGTCATGGAGCCCAAACGGAGTTCGTATGGCCAGGGTACGGTCGTTCTACGGATACACCTCAAATTGATTTCAGCTACGAGCACTAGTAGAAAACAGGGCATTGGTCCAGCCCATTAGCCCCGGTTCAATCTAGAACCGGGACCAATGGGGGTACTGGACCAGGTTCGTTAACCCAGGGGGCCGACCGGGCCACGTGGGCCATTGGTCCCGGTTCGTCTGGACCTATTGGTCTCGGTTGGAGCTAAAAACCGGGACCAATGGCTCTTGCTCCTGGCCCACCACTATTGGTCCCGGTTGGTGATATGAACCGGGACCAAAGGCACCCCTTTAGTCCCGGTTTGTAGCACCAACCGGGACCAGTGAGTTGCCTATATAAACCCCCTCACTCAAGAGCAGAGCTCACTGCTCTTTTTTTTTCTGGCCGAGGGGGAGAGGGGTTAGTGGTGCTCTAGCTCACCTCCTATGCACACAACGTGTTCGGTGGAATGCCCGAGCCACACTAGTTAAGCTTTTCTCCTCTGGAAGCTCTATTTTCTCCGAGATTTGTCTAGGTTTAGCGGTCCGTCACGTCCCGTCCCCGTCTTCGCCGCCGTCGATCGCCCCCGCCGATCTCGTCACCGGCACCACCGTGGTGAGCCTCTTGTTATGTCCATGCTTTTCTTACTTTTATTATTGCTTTAGATAGATGTTTGTCTAATTTTCTTACGTTTATTATTGCTTGTTATTATATAGTGCGATGGTTTTCATATCCGCCCACGTGGGCCCTCGTCCGGTCTACGATTCGGATGTGGTATATTATCTTTAATTTATAACTATTTGTTTTAGTGCTTATGATAGTTATGCCGACCAACCTGACATGCATAGATGTTTTATTATGTCTAGGAGGTAGTTGAACCGGAAATTCCAACCGACCCTCTTGTGGAGAGGTTAAATTTAGTTGAAGAGGAAAACATTTCGTTAAAGAAAAAATTGGAAAAAATGGAGGAGGAGAAGATGGAATTGGAGTTGCATGTTGCGGAAGTTATCGATGATCACAAGATCAAGATGGACCCTATTGTCGAGAGGTTAAATTTAGTTGAAGAAGAAAACAAATTCTTGAAGGAAAAAATAAAAAAAATTGTGGACGAGAAGATGATATTGGAGTTGCATGTTGTGGATGTCGTCGATGATCACAAGATCAAGATGGATGCAATGCGGTTGAAGATTAAAAAGATTAGAAAATATGCCATTCATACCGAGGCTTGGTATCATTATGCCGTTGGATCAATTGTTACGTTGGTTGCGATTATGATAGCATTTGTTTTCGCGTTGAAATGTTTTACATAGTTTCGATGTGTATGGAGAGCTATATTTTGTTAGATGAGAACTATATATGTAGGTACTTTGGTTTTAATGTGATGATGAACTTTTATCCATTTGGTCACTTAATTATCTATTTATGATGTTCTGTAATGGTTTTTGACACACTTAATTATATATAAATGCACACAGATGAACCGGCAATGGATGTACGGTGACAGACACACCTCCGAGTACATTAAGGGCGTGCATGAGTTTCTAAATGCGGCTGAGGCAAACAAGCAGAATGGTTTTATGTGTTGTCCATGCACTAAATGTGTGAATACGATGTCTTACTCTAACAGGAAAATCCTTCACTCCCACCTGCTTTACAAGGGTTTCATGCCACACTATAATGTTTGGACGAGGCACGGAGAAATAGGGGTTATGATGGAAGACGGCGAAGAAGAAGAGTACGATGACAACTATGTGCCCCCTGAATACGGTGATGCTGCAATGGGGGGAGCTGGTGAAGATCAAGAGGAACCAGACGATGTGCCCAATGATGCTGCAACGGGTGAAGCTGCTGAAGATCAAGAGGAACCAAATGATGATCTTCGCCGGGTCATTGTCGATGCAAGGACACAATGCGAAAGTCAAAAGGAGAAGCTGAAGTTCGATCGCATGTGAGAGGATCACAAAAAAGGGTTGTACCCCAATTGCGAAGATGGCAACACAAAGCTCGGTACCGTACTGGAATTGCTGCAGTGGAAGGCAGAGAATGCTGTGGCTGACAAAGGATTTGAGAAGCTACTGAAAATATTGAAGAAGAAGCTTCCGAAGGATAACGAATTGCCCGACAGTACATACGCAGCAAAGAAGGTCGTATGCCCTCTAGGATTGGAGGTGCAGAAGATACATGCATGCCCTAATGACTGCATCCTCTACCGCGGTGCATACAACGATCTGAACGCATGTCCGGTATGCGGTGCGTTGCGGTATAAGATCAGACGAGATGACCCTGGTGATGTTGATGGCGAGCCCGCCAGGAAGAGGGTTCCTGCGAAGGTGATGTGGTATGCTCCTATAATTCCATGACTTCATCATTTGCCAGAAGTAACCGGGGCATGTTGGTACGAAGTTATGCAAAGATGTTTTGGAACGGAGTTCCTGATAGGTTAATCCGTCTTTTGTTACGGATTATCTTATCTGGGACTCCGTTCCAAAACAACTTTGGAGAGCTTCGTACCATCATTCTACTGTTACTTTTGCCTAATGATGAAGTATTGGTTTTGTTGAATTCTTTGACACTAGCTAGACAAAATGTGACATGAGGGGGTCTAGGGTTTGTGGATCGTCGAGCAGTCGAGGGTTGAAGCTAGTTCTACGTTTGCCATTAATATATCCATCTGTCATGTTTGAATAATAATTGGCATGTTGTAAATATTTGTAGAAACAATGGACGACAACACCCGAGACCTAGCACAAGAAGCGATGTTGATGGACATAATCGCACACGGACAAAATGCCGTCAGGTCGTATCTCAACGACACCGATGAGCAGGTCGAACAAGAGCTGCGGCTGGAAGATCTAGGCTATGATATTGATGAATTCGGTGACCCAATGCACATGGAAGAAGTAGACCGTGAGGACGGCTCCGGTGACCCAATGCCGGTGCAAGAAGGAGACCGTGATGCTGGCTTCGGTGACCGAACCGAGTCCGGCCAGGAGGTATATATGTTAGTTAAGCATGTGCTGACTAGTTAATTGATTCATTCATTAACTCTCGTCTTTGTTCCTTTTCTAGCCCTCCGGATCGAGCAAATCTTCGGTAAAGAGACGAGGAGCGAAGAAAAAGTTGAGGCCGGATGAAAAGTTTGAGATCTCAGAAATCTCGCGCTCCGGCGAGCCGATTGCACCCATCCGCACAAAGAACGCATTTGTTAATCAGTGCGGGGTTCTGGTTAGGGACAAGATCCCGATCAGCATCCATCAATGGTTAAAGCCGGCTGCAAACGACGCTCAGGTGACTTATGTCACTGATATGCAGAAAGAAGATCTTTGGACTGAGCTGAAGTCAAACTTCGTCCTACCGCGAGAGGTTGATCCGGTGAAGCCAGTTAAAGAGGACTTAATCAAGTCTTATGCACTTTCGAAGATGGCAGACCAATTCAGGGCATGGAAGAAAAAACTGAATAAGTTTGTCAAAGATGAAACGACTCCAGAATTCGTGGGCATATATGAGAAGATCAAAGATGACTGGCCCGCATTTGTGGCCCATAAGAAGTCGGAAAAGAGTCAGAAGATGTCGGAGACAAACCGGATAAATGCTGCAAAGAAGATGCATCACCATCGCACGGGGTCGGGCGGCTACCTCGTAGCCCGGCCTAAGTGGGCCAGGGCTGAGAATGATCTGCTTCAGAAAGGGATCGAACCAGAGACAATGCACTGGCCAGAACGTTGCCGGACTTGGTTCTTCGGGGCTGGCGGATCCTTGGACCCTGTAACAGGGTGGTGCATTTGGACGGACAAGCAATTGGAAACACCACTCAGGAAGATGCGACAGTATATCAAAGCAGCGCATGCAGGGACGTTCATCCCCGACAGAGAGAACGACGAGCTGACAATGGCCCTCGGGAATCCTGAGCACCCTGGACGGACACGAGGCACGCCAGGCTCCCTTCCGTGGCGTGCTGGGTTTCCGGACGCAGGAGGCTACAAATGCCACGACAGGAGGAAGAAAATGGAGATGACCGAAATCCAGGCGCTGCGGGCCAGAGTACAAGCGATAGAGGAACGGGAAGCAGATCGGGAAAGAATTGCCGAAGCTTCCCCCGAAGCTACCCCGCCATCTCAGCGGAGAAGCAGCGTGGCTTCCACCGAGCTGCTTCAGCCAGAGCTTGCCTTGACGGCTACTGCCAGGAATCCTGTGGATGCTATCACGGAGGCACAAAATTGCCACCTTATGGCATAGTGGATGAATCTGAAGGTCAAGGCGGCTGCTGGCTCTGTTTATCCTTCTGGACCAGACGACACTTTTCACTGCCGGCCGATTCCAGAAGGATATGCTAGGGTGATGGTCGACGAAATAACGGAGGGATTTGAGGAGCTCCAGCTTGACCACCCTACCGGTGAAGGGGAGACTCGGCTGGGTTCTTCACTGAAGACTCCATGCCTATGGCGGAAGGACCTAATCAACATTCTGAACTGGACGCCTCCGCCTCCTCCTCCTCTGAAAGAACATGCGGTGCCCCCATGTTTGGTTTTGGTAATTGATGACAATCTCTATGGACTAATGGTTGCCTTGAGTTATATTTGAAGGGTTTGTCCATAGGCTTTTCTTGGAGTTCATTTGTTGGTTTCAAGGAGAGTTTGTGATGACCAAGGTGCTATTAAGGAATTATCCAAAGATTGGTCTTGTGAGTGTTGAGCTTATTGCAAGCATGTCTTGAAGAAGAAGAGTGTGTTATCATTCATGTTTACCTTCAAGACATCATCCAAATGAAGAGAGTTGGAAAGATTCAAGGTTGATCAAGACTAAGTGAAGGAGTGAATCAAGTTGATCAACACACAAAGTGTAGAAGATGTACCGAGAGGGATCATGCAATCCCATGGTATGGTTGCGGTGTGCAAGTTCAAGTGGAGCATCACAAAGAAATCAAGTGCTTGAATCTTGCCGTCCATTGTCGTGACAATGGACTTGTGAAGATATGCCGAAGAGTGGCTCACCCATAGAGGAGTATGGGGGAGCAATCTACTAGTCTTCACCGAGACAACGCAATCAAGAAAGATGGTCCAACTTGAGGAAGTCAAGATCGTCTACATCTAGCTCAAGTGGACTTTGTGCAAAGCAAAGGTTTGCCCTTGATAGGTTTTCTATTTTACCGGTCTCGTGGTGGTAGTTGGGAGACCGGGTTATAGGATCGTTTGCCGTACTATCAAGGGGGGCTCTCAAGTTGGTAGCTTGATCGTATCGTTAGTAGAGAGCTCAAACCATTGCATCCTTGCATCATGTTTCTTGGTTCTTGTTTGGTTCTCTTTGTAGTCTTAGAGCTTATGGTCATCTTGATGACAAGCTTGAGTTCATCGAAAACGGAGTTCACATGTGTCTTCTATGATGTTTTCGGTGTTGGAGGTTTTACCGGTCTTATCCAAGAAAGGGTTCTCACCATTTTCTTTTGGGAATTTTCTAACTTGCTTCTTATTGATATTTCTATCAAGATTGTGTTAGCCCTTGTCGCTAGCTTTCCAACAAACTTGGTTTCATCGAATTCGGAGTCCGTATGCAAAAGTTATTGTCGTTTTGGTGTACTGAAAAGGCTGCAGCGGTACTACCGCGCGTAGGAGCGGAAGTAATTTTTTACTACCGCTTTCGGGAGCGGTACTACCGCTTTCGGGAGCGGTACTACCGCTTGGAGCAGTACTACCGCGGCTACTTCCGTGGCTACTTCCGCTCGGGACCAAAAACTCGTCACAAGTCCAGCGGTGGTAGGCACGGATGTAATTTTTTAGTACCGCTCGCAAGCAGTAGTACCGCTACCCTTAGCAGTACTACCGCTACCCCTAGCGGTAGTACCGTGAGGTCAAGCGGTACTACCGCTCCGACGGTTTTTCTGGCCTTTTTGCCTCCTCGCTGTTGTTTTTCAAAGGGGTTATACTGCCCTAGCGGTAGTACCGCTCCTGGAGCGGTAGTACCGCTCTGTGCGGGCTGTGAGCATAACGGTTGGATTTTTCCCCACCTATAAAAGGGGCTCTTCTTCCCCAATGAACCCAATCCTTTGAGCTCGTGTTCTTCCCCCATTGTTGACCTTCTTAGAGCTTGCTATCTCTCAATCCCTCCATGGATTCTTGCTAGTTTTTGGGGGGAAAGAGAGAGGAGATCTAGATCCACATTTCCACCAATCACTTTCTCCTCTAGGTGAGGGGAACCCCTTGGATCTTGATCTTGGAGTTCTTGGTGTTCTCCTTCTTGTTCTTCCTCTCATTTCTCTCCCTAGCATTAGTTGCTTTGGTGGGATTTGGGAGAGAAGGACTTGGGCACTCCGTGTGCCCTTGCCATTGCATTTGGTGCATCGGTTTGAGTTCTCCACGGTGATACGTGGAAGTGAAGTTGAGAAGCTTATTACTCTTGGGTGCTTGGTACCCTTGAGCTTGTTCCTCTTGGGTGCTTGGGCGCCCTAGACGGTTGTGGTCACCTCGAAGCCATATTCCATTGTGGTGAAGCTTCGTGGTGTCGTTGGGGAGGTAGCCCCAACCTTGGTGTTCGGAGCTCAATCATTGTGGTGTAAAGCTCCGGGCAAGCGTCGGGGTCTCCAATTAGGTTGTGGAGATCGCCCCGAGCAATTTGACGGGTTCCGGTGACCGCCCCCAAGGGTTGCCAAAGTGTACGGGTTCGGTGACCGCCCCCAAGGGTTGCCATTTGTACGGGTTCGGTGACCGCCCTCAAGGGTCCCTTAGTGGAATCACGGCATCTTGCATTGTGCGAGGGCGTGAGGAGATTACGGTTGCCCTAGTGGCTTCTTGGGGAGCATTGTGCCTCCACACCGCTCCAAACGGAGATTAGCATCCGCAAGGGTGTGAACTTCGGGATACATCGTCGTCTCCGCGTTCCTCGGTTATCTCTTACCCGAGCCCTTTACTTATGCACTATACTTTGTGATAGCCATATTGTTTCTTGTCATATATCTTGCTATCACCTAGTTGTTTATCTTGCTTAGCATAAGTTGTTGGTGCACATAGGTGAGCCTAGTTGTTATAGGTTTTGTGCTTGACAAATTAACCGCTAGGTTTATTCCGCATTTGTTCAAGCCGAAACCGTAATTATTTTAAAGCGCCTATTCACCCCCCCCCCTCTAGGCGACATCCACGATCTTTCATCCTCCTCCGACGAGTCAGGGCACTCCGCCTCCTCCACCGCCTCCTCCTCCGGCGAGTGACCATCAGGGCACTCCGGCTCCTTCTCCGGCGAGTGACCATCAGGGCACTCCGGCTCCTTCTCCGGCGCGTGGCGGCACACCGCCTCCTTCGCCGCCGGCGCGTGGCGGCACTCCGCCTCCTTCGCCGCCGGCGCGCCCGAGCAGACAGCCAGCTCCTCCTTCGCCTAATCAGCAAGGGCGGAAGAGACCTGCCGCCGCTCCGGCTGCTCCTGCTCCGGCGCCTAAGCAAGTAAAGAAGACAGCCGCTTCGTCTGGTCCGGCGACGTCTACCAGTACAGCCAGAGGCGGGAGGCGATGCAGATTCGGTCCTTCTCTCACGCCTCTAGAGAAGTTACCGTACGAGAGGTCCGACGAGGAAAACACGAAGATCGCTGAAGGCGAAGTGAAGGACTTTTTTGAAGGGTTGAAAGCACAGAGACATCCACCTCCAGAGGAGAAGATAGATGCGGTGAAAGCAAAGCGCACTCTTGCTGCCCTGAAGCAACCAGCGAAAAGTAAGCCGAAGGGCAACTATGACCGCATTATTCAAAAGACATTTCAAGATGCCAAGCGGTCCGGAAGTACAAAAAGTGATCAGAGGTTAGCAAAAGGGCGAGCTGGGAAACAAATTGCCCAGCTCGGCGAACAAGCGAACCAATCGTGCCCCCCGCTCAAGGTGTCTAGCGACATGGTCGCTAATGATCCGAGGATGGTGCCCGGTTATACCAATCTTGCAGATTACGCGTCCGGCGATGTACACTATGATTTCATGGACGTGCAGATAGAAAGATACGAGTACAAAAAGCCTCTCGTCAAAAATGAAAGATCTCTATCAACGAATATGCGAAGATTGCTTGATTGGTACATGAAAATCTGCAGAGAGTCTGGGGGGAGGAATAACTTGTATTTGAGAGTTAAACCGGAGCATGACCTCGTTGGAATTGAGCTGTTGCCTGTTCCATTTGAGGAGTTCTATCAATTTTTCAATCAATTGGCCCTCGATAAAACAACGATCACCTGCTACTGTCTGTAAGTAGTACTACTTCTGTCATTAAGTCTCTCTATATAGCTGATCTTCATTGCATGTATTTATAATTATCCTCACTATATTATGCAGATTGAAGATCTTCGAATTGAAGAAAAGACAAGTAGGTGATATTGGGTTTATTAACACATACCTCATAGATGCAACCGAGGTTAAATTGCGTCCCGGCGATACCGAGACCAACTTGCTACGATCGTTGGTGGTAAATGAAAACAAAGATATAATACTCTTTCCTTACAACTTCAAGTGAGTGTTAATGTCTTGTGCATATTTGGTTTCCCTTATATATCAGTCAAGTTTATAGTGATGTAATTGATGATCTCATGCATTCGTGCGCAGCTTCCACTATATTCTCTTAGAGATTAAGCTTGAGAAGGGAATAGTAACTGTCTTCGACTCTAAACGTAAAGATCCCGAGGAGTATGCGGACATGACTCAAATGCTAGTCAGGTAAGTTAAATCGATCAATATTATCCACCATTCATATATATCAGCAACTTCATTTCTGATATCAACTAATTGTTTCCTTTGTCTGGCAGGGCTTGGAAAAAATTCACAAAAAAAGCTCCGGGACTGCCGAAGAAGCTACAATTTAGATACCCGAAAGTAAGTACTATATAGTAGCATGTTCCGCGCACGCATCTCCTATATCTTGATTCAAGCGCTAGTTTCATCAATACCAATTTGGCATTCTTGCTTATCAGTTCGATTGACCTCTATTTCTTGTAAAGTGGTTGTGGCAGGAACCCGGGAATGATTATTGTGGATACTACATTTGCGAGTCCATCCGCCACACGACCTGTGAGCGGGGCTACACTGATGAACAATTTGAAGTGCGTAAGCAATCAATAATATTCACAAATTTATAGCATCATTTCATGTATTGACCCCCTACTTCAAATTAGATGTTTCGGATGCGGGATGAACTCCTAACACCAGATCGTCTGCGAGCAATTCAAGAGGAATTGGCGGCATTCTTCCTTGAACACGTGATCGCTGAAGACGGAGAATACTATGTGGACCATGCATCCATGTGTTAGGAGATTATTTTTGTAAGAGATAATTGTTGTATATATGTGCCCGGTAGTGTCGGATAGATATACGAGAACTTGTTGTTCGACCAATCTCTCGGAGAAGGAGAGGTCGTCGATATTACTTCTCTCTGTATGCATATATATATATATATATATATATGTTGATTATACGATCTTCTGTTTCCTTCGTTTGCTTAGTAGCTAGCAGCTAGCTAGCTAGCTAGCGTGACTCTAGTCCTCTCTATATACGTATGTGTAGTATGTAGCGTCGACCAAGCACGGACATAAGAGAGAACACTTCTCTCTATTAATTAGCTAGCTAACACAATATATGAAACACCTAAATTAACCCCCCAAAACCTAAAACCCCCCCTCCCCTTTCAAAAAAAAAAACAAAAACCACAGCCACAGAAATGCTGACGCGTGGAAGCCTTTTGGTCCCGGTTGGTACCACCAACCGGGACTAAAGCCCCTCCTGCCTGGACTCAGTGCACAGGCCACGTGGACACCCTTTTGCCCCGGTTCTGGATTGAACCGGGACTAAAGGGTCAGAGTATTAGTACCGACCCTGTTGCCCCGGTTCCAGAACCGGGGCTAAAGGCCCAAATGAACCGGGTCTGATCCCCCTTTATCTACTAGTGAATGATGAACGTACACTTTGGGCCCAGAAACAAGAATGTGAAATAGTCACCAATGCCCTGGAAGTGCAACGGGAAAAACCAGACGCCGTCGAGCACGCCGTGTCAAACCTGCAAGGCAAATTAAACTACTCCCTCCATTCCCTTATACAAGGCCACTCCGTTTTTCCTGTCAAACTTTGACTTATAATTTTGGTCAACAAAATATGGATTATATGTCATAAAAAACATATCATCGGAAGTTCTTTGAAATGTGCATCTAATGAAATATTTTTTGTGGTATATGACTCACTTTTTGTTGGTGAAATTAATGGTCAAAGTTAGACATAGAAATATGAAGTGGCCTTGTATAAGGGAATGGAGGTAGTAGATGTTTTGAAGAAGGCTCTGGCATGGCTGTAGCTAGAACTTCAAGTTGTGAAGAAGGCCATGGCAGAGCACAAACGTGAATATGTGAAGCATCTCGCGCCAGATGTGTAGCATGGCCAAGAATATGTGAAGATTACCCTTGCAAATCAGCAAAAGATACTAGAAGGTGTCAAGAAGGCCCTGCGAGAGCAACATGCTAAAATTGAAGGTCTGGAATTGACCCTATTAGATCTGCGTAACCATGTTGAATACATCAACACTACCCTTGTAGAGCAGCGGGAAGAATCTGAACTCGTCGAGAATACACACAAAGAGTCTATAATGTTTGGATGGTGTAGATGGTATCTGGGCCGGACGATTATTAGGGCATCTATAATGCTTGATAAGACAGTCTTATCTTAAGTATTGCATGTAATTTAGAGATGACAAAAAAGTATGTCTACAATGGCTTATATCTTAGCCTTGTCTTCAATAACTAGCTATTTCTAAAAACATGGTGAGACATATTGTGCTAAGAGATCATCTCTTAAATAAGAGAAGACAAGCCTTTTTTTATGATTTCTCTCTCCTCCACCTCAGCATTTATCCTACGTGACACTCCAAAGATAGCACCATTTTACATGCCCTTAGGTATAGATGTAGGGAGGGTATTGGTCTATATATATGTGGACGTATTGCCTATATAATACCAACACATTACTTATAATTAATTTGGCATAAACATGAAATATTTAATTTTGCTCTTTTTTACATGACTATGTTATTTGTTGCATACACTTGGTGAAACTATGAACTCCGGTCCAGTTATTAGCATAAGAATCACCTTCCGATAAATGTATACACACTATTAATTTCAGCTAATATTTATTCCAAAAATACACAGCCGCCGCCGCCGCGGGCGGACGTGTCCGCACCTAGGAGAAAGGTGGGCCTGGCCCTGGTCATTGTCCCCGGTTACTTCAAAATAACATGCTTAACGAGATCTTGGTATTTGATCTCACTCTGGCCATTGGCCTATACGCACTAACCAGCTACGTGGGAATAGTTATGGGCACTCGATGTCATGGTATCAACCGAAGCCTTCTTGACGTCAGCGACTTAGCGGCGCCCGCCGGATTGGACTGGAACGCCGCTCTGGTATTAGGAGCGGCTAGGTCTGCTTACCAGCCGCCCTCGCAACGTGCAGGTGTGCATTGGGCGATGGGCCCAGACCCCTGTGCGCTTAGGACTTAGACCGGCGTGCTGACCTCTCTGTTGTGCTTAGGTAGGGCTGCGATGTGTTGATCTTCCGAGGCCGGGCATGACCCAGGAAAGTGTGTCCGGCCAAATAGGATCGAGCGTGCTGGGTTATGTGGTGCACCCCTGCAGGGAAGTTAATCTATTCGAATAGCTGTGTCCCTCGGTAAAAGGAAGACCCGGAGTTGTACTCTGACCTCATGACAACTAGCACTGGAGACTTAATAAAACACACCCAGACAAGTTCCAGATACAACCCGGTGACCGCTTTCCACAGGGCGACGAGGAGAGGATCGCCGGGTAGGATTATGCTCTACGATGTTACTTGGTGAACTTACCATCTACTCCCTTCTACTGTTGCAAGACGGAGGCTACCAGAAGCGAGGATAGTTGTTATTTTCCAGCTACTCTCTTCTACTGCTGCAAGATGGAGGTTGTCAGAAGCATAGTCTTCGATTGGATTAGATATCCCCCTCTTATTCTAGCATTCTGCAGTTTAGCCCACAGATATTACCCCTTTACACAGATGTCATTGCATATGTAGTGTAGATCCTTGCTTGCGAGTACTTTGGATGAGTACTCACGGTTGCTTTGCTCCCCATTTTCCCCTTTGTCCCTCCTTCTCGGTTGATGCAACCAGATGGTGGAGTCCAGGACCCAGAGAATCCCGAGGATGTTTCTACGTGGAGTTCGGCTTCGAGGAGTTGTTAGGAGGTCCCAGGCAGGAGGCCTTGCCTTTTTGACCGTTACTACATTTGTGCTAGCCTTCTTAAGGCAAACTTGTTTAACTTATGTCTGTACTCAGATATTATTGCTTGACTCTTGTGTTTTCGAGTTTATGTATTCGAGCCCTCGAGGCCCCTGTCTTGTAATATAAAGCTTGTATTATTTTAATTTGTGTCTAGAGTTGTGTTGTGATACCTTCCAGTGAGTCCCTGATCTTGGTCGTATACATTTGTGTGCATGATTAGTGTACGGACAAATCAGGGGCGTCACATCATCAGATCTGAAGATTTTTGGAGAGGGGATTGAGAGGGGGACAGGAGCTAGCCGCCGCAAACGATGTTTCTGTAACTAGGTGGGTGGGGAGGGATAGCGTGCGGCGGCTGCATCTAAGTCACAGTGCAGCGCCTGCGGGTTAGGCGCTGCACTTTACTTGCGTGGCGCCTAGCTCGGAGGCGTTGCACTGCTCGGTGCGGGCCCTAGGGGTGCCACGCTGGCCAAGAGTGCAACGCCTGGCTTGAAGACGATGCACAGTAGGATGTGGTGCCTTCGTGTTAGGCGCCACTTAAAATAGTCAGCTGAGTGAAATTTTTTCTAAAGCAGTTCATTTTGTGAAATGTTTTCATCTGTAGGTCAAAATTGTCAAATTTGCCCTGCCCTGCCGACCTGCGTCCGCATGACAGCTAGAATTTAGTGATTTTTTCTTTAGTTTTTGTCTTTTCCGGCGGTACTCGCCCTCGTCATCCTAGCCTGACGGCACTCCTCCCATTGTCCCTGACCACGAGAAAATCTGTAGCACACGGGGGACAACTACGGAGAGAAAAGATTCGATGTACTACGAGGATGGTTAATAATATAGCCAGCTGCTGGCTATATAAATATGTCATGTCATCAAGAGTTAGTAATATTAATTACTCCGAAAATGCTCTTTAGAGCTCGGGCTCCATGAAGCCCGAGTTTGACTTGATGAAAATTCAAATTTTTACGTTTCAAAAAATCTTGAAAAAAAATACACACATACTTAGAGACATAAAGCATATGTGTGTAAATTTTCAGAATGAAACACCTTAAAATGAGTGCTACACAAAAAGAACAAATCTGAGGCTTTTTAGTAGATGCACTATTCATCCTCAAAGTCCATGAATTTGTCTTTTTTGCACAGATCGCATTTTAGAGTATTTCATCCTCAAATTTTACATACATACACATAACATCCTTGTTTACTTGTATGATTTTTTTCAGATTTTTTTGAAACTTAAAAGTGCGAATTTTGAATTTTTTAAAAAATCCGGCCTCCATGGAGGCCGAGCTCCAAAACGCGCTACTCTACAATAGAGTTGATTATAAGGTTGGCTATAAGCCCACAGTTTTTTTTCCTTTCTCCCTATCTCTTTCTTCTCATTAAATGATTTTGTCTAGGAGCACGCATAGAGCCTGACTCTTGCATAAGAGCCCACTCTTTCATTTTTTCCTTGTCTCTCTCCTCCGCATAGGCAAAAATGACATGTAAAGCGGGCTTATAGCCCACTATTGTACTTGCTCTACATGAAGACATGTATAGGAAGAGCGGTCGCCGGTTGCTATTGTCGATTCTGATGAATCCCTGCGCACTAGGAGAAGGATGAGGAAAAGAACTCATTCGGACGAGGAAGCGACAGAGACATGTCCCGTGGAGGAGGAATTGCAACTACTTTCTCGACTATTTCGCCACACGCGTGCTTATCTCACATACGGTGAGACTGTCAAATTACTTTTGCAGAGCATCTATCGTACTGCTAGCTCTTGGAATCATATAATGTCTAAATGTAGTGGTTGGCGATGTGAAAGGAAGAAGAAAGATGAAAGATGAATGAAGAATGAAGAAGAGGTAGAGACTTACATGTGGGGTCTAGTTTGTTTGAGTAGTTAAGTTTGAGGGTTCCCTTAGGTTTGCGTTTTTTAGCAAATCAAATATAAGGAATTTAGAACTTAAGATATAAAGGATCATGTGAAAGGCTAAATTATAAGAAATTGGCTATAGACCCTCTATCGTTCAAATGCTCGCCCATTCCCAGTTTGAAGAAGTCAACTTTGGAAGCATAAAAACATTCTAAATTTTATTTAATGTTCAAAACACATATGTTTACACCCCCTAAAATGCCAGATCAAAATATCAAAATACACATTAAGAAACAAAAAGGACAAACAAATGTGAATAGTGTAATTTTAGGCACCATTCATGTTGGATTTTTCTTCTTTGTTTCTCGGTCTCTATTTTGAATTTGGATCTGAAATTTTTAGGATTTATATATATATATATATATATATATATATATATATATATATATATATATATATATATATATATAGAAGAAAAAAATTGGAACTTTTTATGCTTCCAAATTTGACTCTGTCAAACTTAAAGCATGAGAGCACTTGAGAGATGATATCACCTGACATTCTTCCCTATCAACCCTGTGTAAGGGCATCTCTGACATGGACCCTCAACCCGCCGGCAACCTTCCGAACTACCTGGTTCGGACATGCTTTGTCATCTAACATTTCCTTGTATCGGTCCACTGGGCAGTCTGGACGTTTTTTTACCCGAAATCGAAGGCAAACCTGGGGCTATGCGGGCGTCCGGACTGCTGCCACGCCCACTTCTGATTGACCAGGCCGACCCAAACCCTTCTGTCGTTCCCTTTCCCGCCCGAAGCGTTCAGTGCCGCTCCAATGCCGCATTCATGCGGGCCCAGAACGGAAGCGACCTCTCATGTCGCTTTGGCATTGAAGCGGCGTGACTGCCTAGTGCATCGCTCGTGCCGCTTCCCGGTGCCTGGTACTGCTCCGCTTCAAATTACAACCCGTACGTCCGCCTACCTACATCAATGTTGGGGATATCATTTATCGGGAACTTATCAGTCGACCCACGATAAGGGGTAAATCAGCCAGTTTATCGGCATATCGGACGATTTATCTTATCGGTCAGACACTGATAAGCGATAGATCTGTCGAATTATCAGAATATCAGAAGATATCTTGAACGATGCCTACATGTGTGGATGCCGAGGAACCTGCTCCAGCGCCACCCGTTCGTCCGTATGCCACCCACCATTAACCACCTCATTGGTTGCCCTTCCATCTGCCCGCTATTTAAACTCCAGCCCCTGGCATGGACGCATCCATCCTCCTCCACTCCCTTTCTCCTCTATGCACCACGCCCGCCATAGCCTCCACGGGCTCCAAAGCCATCCGGGAGAACCTCTCCTCCGAGCAGAAGAAGGAGATCACTGCCATTGCAGTCGGGAGGCAGTACAGCAGGCAGCCAGAGGCCAGTGTTGTGGACGCCCCAATGGAGGAGCCGGCAGACGACGAGTCGACGCCACCACCATGGGCGATGTTCGTGCTCACTACACCGAGATGGTGTTGGCCGAGCAGGAGGCCGCGTTTTGTCTGGCGCTGGCCGACTAGGAGTACAACTTCCGCCTCAATGATGAGCACCTGCGCGTGGAGGAGCAACTTGCCGCCGGCACGGCCATCACGCGAAACGTGGACGTGGCCAAAAAGGAGGAGCTCCTCCTCCCATCGCTCCGCCCGCGACCGCAGGTGGTACCGTCTCGATCAGACGGAGTTAGAAGCGGCCTTCGAGGAGATCGATGAGGCGGAGGATAAAGTCTACGACAAGAGCGAGGACGAGGAATACACCAGCTCCGCCACGCCCACGCCTCGCCGCCACAACCGGGGTCACCGTCGGCACTGAGGAAGATTAAAGCATGGGAGGTCGCCAGCGGTCGGGTCTTGGGAAGGCCATCGCTCTTTTGCTCCTGCTGAAGCCAAGCTTGACGGGCTTAAATTGTCGGCCGATTAGCCGCTTCTAGGTTACAGGACTAGGGCTTCAGTTCCGGGGCTCATGGCCTGCAAACATGGGGAACAGGCACTGGCGGTCATTTAGATTAGGTTTAGAGTACGGTTAAGTCCGAATATGTCAAAATGTAATGAGTTTGTTTCAGTTTAAATGAAGAGCATCCCGTTGTATGTAAAATCATTCAATTATGAATTAATATTGTCCCATTTGTTTAAATACGCATCAAATTTGTTCAATCATGTTAAATTTCTTTCGAAATGCAAACAGACATATGCAAACATCTTTGCATGTCGGCTTCCGCATCAGTATATACAAATTGGTCTCCTGTCCACGGATGGATGCGGTGTCCGGTTTGGGTTCGTCAGTTCAATGCATAATGAACGAGGCCAACTTTGGTTGGTTAATCCATTTAGTTCATCGATGGTCAGCAAGTATGATGGTTTTAATGATGATTCTGCATGTATTTCGTGTGTATCTCACAAGGGATTTATAAAACCCCGTGAATTAACTTGGGTCACAAGCGTGGTTTTGATTGTTTTGACTGTATTATTTGGTGTAATTGGTTATTTTTTTTCTTCGAGATCAAATTGGCTATTGGGCTGTCAAAATTATGACAGGTGTACCTGACCCTATTCCGGTAATAGGATCGTTTTTAATGGAGTTATTGCGCGGAAGTGCTAGTGTTTTACTCGTTTTTATAGTTTATTATAAGAACCCTTATATGGACAGATAGGGACCTGTGTAAGCACGTTGCCCAAATTTGATGGAGCCCTTGCGGATGGTGACGTTGTTGTCTTCCCCGCGTGGTGCAAGGGACAGTGTGATGTGTGGCGGAGAGAGTCCAGCGAGGAGATAAGGTTGCCAGTTACCACGTGCCACACTCACACCGCCCTGTGGCTGTGGCCATCACGACGGGCCTTGCTAATACTCTTCACCTACCATCTCAAAGTTTGCAAGAGCCAAACCGGTGGTCACTTCCTTCCACCGGTGGCCATGGAGGAGTGGATCCTAAGCTTGTGCTTCACAGCCATCTCCACGGCCACGGTGCTGGCATTTTGCTTTCTCAAGCTCTCCGGTGGCAAGGCCGACGCCCACAAGAAGCAGCTGCCGCCCGGGCCATGGCCGCTCCCGCACATCGGCAGCCTCCACCACGTCATCGGCGTCCTCCCGCACCGCACAATGATGCACCTATCTCGCCGGCACGGGCCGCTGATGCTCCTCAGGCTAGGCGAGGTCTCCACCGTGGTGGTGTCCACCGCCGAGGCCGCGGAGCTGGTGATGAAGACCCACGACCTCGTGTTCGTGGACCGGCCGCGCAGCCCGACCACGGACATCGCCAGCTCCGGCGGCAAGGACATCGTGTTCGCCCCGTATGGCGACCACTGGCGTCAGATGCGCAAGATCTGCGTCGTGTAGCTCCTCAGCTCCACGCAGGTGAACCGAATGGAGGGCATCAGGGCCGAGGAGGTGGGCAGCCTGCTCCGCGACGTCGTGGCCGCCGCCCCCACCGGCGCCACCGTCAACGTCAGCGAGAAGGTGATGGCGCTCACCAACGACATCGTGACGAGGGCCGTTTTCGGCGGCAAGTTCGCACGCCAACGCGAGTTCCTCCGGGAGATGGACAAGACGTTCAAGCTGGTGGGCGGCTTCTGTCTGGCCGACCTCTTCCCGTCGTCGAGGTTGATACGGTGGCTGAGCAATGGCGAGCGCGACATGAAGAGATGCCACGGCCTCGTCCATCGCATCATCGCTGAGGTCGTCGGAAACCGCAAGGCTGCGCGAGCTTCTGGTGCGGGCGGTTCCACCCGAGGCAATGAGGACCTGCTGGACGTGCTGCTCAGGCTCCAGCGGGAGGACTCTTTGGAATTTCCTCTCACCACGGAGACAATGGGGGCCGTCTTGTTTGTGAGTATTGCTCTCAGCTTCAAGTATTGCATTGTTTATTAAGCAACCAGAATAGTAACAGTGATTTAGATGTAAATAAAAGATGATACTAAATAGATCTACCCTATGAAACAACAAATACGATGTTAGTATCTACTGTAGTCAAGATATTGAAGACGTACATGACCAAATTATTATAAAAATTAAGAGCGCCTTACCTTTTGACAATATTGGGAGTAGTACGTAGCGTAATATTAATATTGTCAAAAGGCATGCAACAACAATCATCGACATCAAACAACTCACAACACCCAGACAACGAGAAGTTTATCCAAACATGAAGAGCCTCTAGGAAGGGAAATTATGTTTTTCCTTTACAAACATCTGTAAGTTTACTCCTACTCGTAACAATCACAGATACACTGATTTTGACGTAAGATTCAAGAAAATACAAAGTACTTCCTCCGTCCCAAAATTTGAGTCACTTATTTTGGGACGGAGGAAGTAACTCATATGACTCAGAATTACAATAAAATCTCTTGAAAACACCTTTTTTTTGTGGTACCCTAGCGGAAGGGAAATTATGTTGTTGCCAAGTAGTGGGGGAGGGTCGTGTGGACCTTATTGGGCCATGGCCGACCCTTCCCTACAAGCTTTCTCTTAGGATTTGGCATGTAATTGGCCCATAGGCAGCAAATAGCCAGTTTAAGGCAGCTTTGGACTCTCAAATCTTCCACAACCATCAGGACCGTGTTATTCAGACGCATTATGTTGTCCAACGTGTTACCCTATCAGTCTGCAGAGCGGTCCAGACGTCCAAAATACTGCAAACCGTAACCAAACAGGAAGCCTTTGCGGGAGTCCAAACATTCGCCTGACAAAAAAAACCCAGAAGGTGTATGCGCTATCTACATGGATGGCGGAATGTGCATGCATGTGATACATGTACATAGCTTGGATGGCGGAAGGTGCATTTTTTTTAGAGGAAAATGGCGGAAGGTACATGCCATGGACAGGAGAAGGTGCAGATGCATGGCTGAGCTGCACGGCGGAGGCAGCGACGGATGGTGGAAGGAAAATTGAAGGTATAGGATTGGATGGCCGATTTTCATAATAGTATCCGCACACGATTACTACCAGCATGAAGCTAGTCTGCTAGTCGAAGACCGGGAGAGGATTTGGGACACACAAGTACGGGTCACCGAGTCCCTCACGTGTGCATTTTATGGCTTTTGATTTTCAAACTTCATTTTTTCAATAAAAAAGTTCAAATTAAGTTTTGTTTTTATATTCGTGTCTCATGTGACGAGGGATTTTCAATAAGATCCATTTTGAATACATTTTAAAGAATTTTGAAAATAAATGTGAAGTTTCAACTCTTGACAAATGACTGCTAAGATAATTTTTGTGACTACGACCGACAACAAAATGCCTTAAAAGTTTTATCCATGAAACTTGGTAAGAGCGAACGAGAAAAAGTCACAAGTTTATGTTTTCTTTTTGGAAAATGATTAGAATCATCCGACCGATTCTACCCGTCGTGTCCGCCGCGTCGAGAGCCAACCACGTCTCAGTCCAGTCTCACAACTGCAGGTCTCGAGATTTTGCAGCATTGTCCATGTTTCCGGAACACGAGGAATGTTGCAGTGGTAACTTGATGCTGCAGATGATTTTTTTTTTTGCAGCATAATATCTGTTGCAAAAAAAAAACTGTAATATAATTTTGCTGCAAAACAAAATTCTACAACCAACCTTTGTCATAAATATTTTCTGCAACATGACCTCTGTTGCAAAAAAGTTCTGCAACATACCGTGTGTTGCAAAAGCAAAGAACGACTCGGTGCTAGATTTGTGTCAAATCTGACAGCTCGCGAGGCGCGGATCTTTTAAAAAAGTTCGCCGGCCGACGCGTAGCACTCACCTTTCTTTTCGGAGAAAAGTAGCAAGTTTCAGATGAAAAATCATAATTGAAACTTATAATTTAAGGTGCCATCATACAAGATCAAATTACTACACGAATCGCGAGGTAATCGAGCTGCCGGGTAATGCTTGGCAGGTGCGTGCCCCGCGAATTTTCGATGGAAGACCCAGCACAAAAGTTTTACGTGAAAAAATGGTATGTATCTCATCAGATATGCTTAGTTCACACCACGGCATTAGAATGTTCACGCTCTTTAATCATATATCTCACAATAAATATGCATGCATTTGAAACTAGTGCTCATTCACAGTAAGTGATTGTGTATCTCAGAAGAAAAAATATGTATTGGATACATGAAGTAAAAAAAAAGTGACGACTCCCCAATTTCATTGACAAAACCAACGAGTTTGCTTACAGCCAGAAAGTCTCAGTCGGAGCTGCTGCTGTCTTCGGAGGGTACCGGTGTTGGTCAAGAGACGCGGCGGTGATGCTTAGCCTAGGACATGCATTTTTGCTTTGTAGTCGTGTTGGTGGGTGTAGCTCGGCAGCTAATAGAGCTGTTGTTTCTTTTTCTTTTGATATTCGGATCTTCATCATGTTGTTCTTCCGCTACTTCCTGCTAAATCGAATCAAGCCAGCATTTTGCTGGATCTTTCAAAAAAAGAAAAAGATAAACCCATAGAAAATGCACACCTACCAGCTGACTTTTTTTCTTCCCCAGCAAAGAAAATACCAGCTGCCTGGACAGCCCAGGTAACAACTCACAACCAAATCCCATAAGCATTTCTCCCATTGAATTATTACAACAAAAGCAAAAAAGATTACTCAAAATAAGCCCTACATATTTCCTTCTCGGCAAGCATTACTCCCCAGATCAACATCTCAAAGTTCAACCGTCATCCAACCTGGGAATCCAGGAAGCCCAACTGCGTTTGGCTTGAACAATTTCGGCCGTGACTCCTTCCAGGAGCTTTGCGCACTGCTGCTGCCCCAGTCTTGCGTCCTCCTTCGCCTGCAAAATGGTTTAATCATTAATCTAGAACGTAACTCTGAAAAGAACCACACTTGGTTCTGAAGGCCATTTATTCTCCATGTGAAGTAAATAAGAACATTCTCCCTTCGTCCAGAAATACTTGTCATCCAAATAAACAAAAGGAGATGTATCTAGATATATTTTAGTTCTAAATACATCATTTTTGTCCATTTTGATGACAAATATTTCGGACGGAGGGAGTATAAATTATGAGCCAATCAACAAGTGCGGAAAAAATAAAAATAAACAGGAAAAGGAAGGATAATTACACAAATTTGAAGAAAAAATAACATGAAAAGCGAAATACTAATGACGATACATAAAAAATGGAGGAACCACGAAAAATAACACAACAAAGGTAATAAATCTGCACACACCGTTGGGGATTCCACTAGGACCTGGAATGAACCGTGGAAGGAAGGGAACGACAAGGGGGAGAGTTTCTCGTAGCGACTCAATGCCCCAAGCGAGACGGGCTAGAGGGAGGTGTGGGTAGCGCATAGAAACCGGTATCTAATTACTTGTCGCTGAAATGTAATGCTGAATACATCCATTTGATCTACCACCATTTTAGATTCACAAATTAGATACCCCGCAAAAATATATTCAAAAATTAGATATCGGCTTCTATATATGCAGGCCGACCCGGTTGTAGAATAATATTTTGTCCTGAATTACTTGTCGCGCATATGTAGTGCTAGATACTTCCATTTGATCTAGCACTATTTTAGTGCTAGATACTTCTATTTGACCGACAAGTAATTCCGGGAGGAGGTAGTAATATTTTCCGGCGAGAGAAGACATAATATGTACATACATCAATGCTTTAACATTGCATTTTTCATGATTTTTGGTTTGCAGGACGTATTTGCAGGGGCTACGGAGACCACGGGGAACACTTTGGCATGGGCCATATCAGAGCTTATGCACAACCCTCACACACTGGCTAAAGCACAGCATGAAGTACGCGAGGTGTTGGGCAAAGGCCGATCTGTCATTACTAATAGTGACCTTGGTGAACTCCACTACATGCGGATGATCATCAAGGAGGCCCTTAGGTTGCATCCGCCTGGTCCTCTGATTCCCCGCATGGCTAGAGAGGATTGTACGGTCATGGGTTATGATATCCCTAAAGGTACTAATGTTTACATTAATATTTTCGCAATTTCTCGGGATCCTAGATATTGGATCAATCCTGAAGAGTTCATGCCAGAGAGATTTGACAATAACAATGTGAACTACAAAGGGACACACTTTGAGTTCATTCCCTTCGGGGCTGGGAGACGGCAATGCCCGGGGATTCAGTTTAGCTCATCAATCACTGAGATGGCATTAGCAAACCTTTTGTATCACTTCGATTGGATGCTCCCTGATGGTACTAACCTTGCTTCGTTTGACATGTCCGAGAAATTTGGGTTTGCGGTAAGCAAAAAGTATGACCTGAAATTGAGAGCTATTCCACATGTGTGGTCCAATGCTATGACGTCGAAGTGACACAAGGAGCCTGCATATTCAGGTAGCAATGCATGTTTACATACCTGCACTTTCAGCAGGTGTCAATGATGTCACTATTGTGGTGCATGGTTGTAACTTTATGCAAGCAAACATTATGGCATTGCATCTACAAACTATTGTGGTACTATACTACCTTTTGTACAATAGTGCAGGTCAGAAGATATTGCATTGTACTACATGATCATATAGGACATAATTGTATTATTCTACTATTAATTAACTATGCGATTTGCCTTTATAACTTGCTAGATTTCAGTAGGTACAATTGATTTGTGATCAGAAACATATGTGTTTTATCGCAATTTACAAACAAAAATTAATATCCCGTTATGGCCACTTCGATGTGTTTTACCCATCGACCTTGATGCCCACTGCTAATCCTAGGCCATTGCTCGCCACTTGCCACCTTCACTAACCATATGACGCGGGCAACAGCGACACATTGTGTAGGTGGCATCAACATCGTGGCGGCAGTGCCAAGCACACCCTCGATGATGCTTCCATGCATAACTTCTAGCAATGGTTAATCATGCCTGCATTCTATATCTTTCACTATAAAAGACAGCAGACCAACTCATACATCATTGTGTGCTTGAGTTGGACAGAGGAAATAAAATAGTCCCATAGTTTTCGTCCTTTTAAGGTTTTCCATCAAATAACCTTGGATGATATAATATACTTACTCTAGGATGTCCTCAAATCTCCATGGTGTAGCAAAGCGCATTGTTCATGCTAGTGTACATATATTTGCAAAGGGTCACTTTATATCCAACAAAGGATTACACCACACTTGTATTTGCACAAGGTCTATTAGAAGGTTGTGTTTGTCATTGCCAAGGTTTTTCCAAAGAACGTATTTATTTTTTCCATTCAAATATTTTTAGCTAGGTGAAACACTCTTCATTTAAAAATGAATGGAAAACAGAACTGGATTATTTAACATTCCTGGAACTTACCACATTCTACAGCCTATCACTGCTAAAATCAGAGTCTTAACAAGTAATCTCAACCTTGTTGTAAGCCATATGAGATTGTGGGGTGCTGCTGAGAGTCAAAATCAGTGTGTTTGGATCTGTGCATAATACAATATATGCCAAATCTGGAGTGAAATGTGCCACTAGTCAATTAACTCAAAGTGATTGCACACTTTAGTCTCAAGAAGTGGTCAAATTGAGTCCATAAACTTGTTTATTTGATCAGTTAAGCCAAAACCAGTTCAGAAGAGAAAAAAAAAACCGTCCACATGGCTGCCGCCTCAGCGTAGCTTGGACTGTTCATGCTTGGTTTAATTTCTACAGGATTTGTTTTTGCGAAATTAGCCAGGTACTTGTTATTTGTATGTTAAAAAAAATAAGAACAATGCATGGGGCTAGGTTCATGACATGCTAACCACTAGAATGGAAATTTGTTTGTGAAAAATCATGTTACAAACTGTTATATATATAATCAGACCTGGCCACACCTACAGATGTAGAGGACAGTGTTATTGCAAACTCTTCATCTATTGTTAGAATATGTTTACTTTCTCTAACATGCATATGTAATGTAAATTGTAGCCTGCAATCTAATGTCTTCAATTACATTATGGTAGTAATATTATCATCATCAAGTTGAACTAGTAGCTAAGGGTCTACAGATGGTACATGAAGAGTTTGAAAAATTCATGTCTCTTACTTCAAATGTACCCCCAAGCTCAAGCACATCGAAGAGAAAGCAGGGTCAATAGGTGAGTAGGTGAACTCTTTTCTGTAAACACTTCCTTAATTAGTAAAATTGTCTATGTTCACACTACCACCATATACTACGGAAGATGCATCTATAATTTGGAATTCTTATATATGTTGTAACCTGTATAAATTTTCTCTGTAGGGAAAGTTGCGATTCTCAAAT
>LR738714.1:875827744-875847860 GCA_902687465.1 Secale cereale | reverse complement strand
GGCGGGAAGGAGGGGCCTTTAGTCCCGGTTGGTGGCAGCAACCGGGACTAAAGGGGGGTATTAGTCCCGGTTTCAGCTACCAACCGGGACTAAAGGCCTTGCCGCGGTGCGGTGGGAAGTTTAGTCCCACCTCGCTAGTTGAGAGAGAGGAACACCAGTTTATAAGCCCCGCTGCCTCTCTCCTATCGAACTCCTCTGAACTGCAGGCCTAAGGGCCTAAACTGACACTGCTTTGCCTGTGGGCTTGCTGGGCTCTCTACGGGCCTGAATCCTGGCCCATAGTTGGGTTTCTAGTCGTATTCAGGCCGTGTGGGCCCAGCAGGTGGCATATTTTTTATTTTTTTTCTTTGTTGCTTTATTTTTTAGTTTTGTTTCTACTTTCAACAAAATACTTACTGTTGCAGGCTCACTGGGCAGCGCCCATTTTTTTTTTCCTTTTTTGCTTTATTTATTTCTAAGTTGTTTTTTGCTGTATTTAGAGTTGCTTTATTTATTTTATTTTTTCTTTGTTTATTTCTAAGTTGTTTTTTGCTGTATTTAGAGTTGCTTTATTTATTTTACTTCCTTTATTTATTTTCTTTGTTGCTTTATTTATTTTATTTTGTTTATACTTAATTACAACAAAATACTTATTGTTGCTATTTATTTCTAAGTTGTTTTTTGCTGTATTTAGAGTTGCTTTATTTATTTTATTTTATTTGTTTATTTCTAAGTTGTTTTTTGCTGTATTTAGAGTTGCTTTATTTATTTTACTTTCTTTATTTATTTTCTTTGTTGCTTTATTTATTTTATTTTGTTTATACTTACAACAAAATACTTATTGTTGCTATTTATTTTTCAAGTTTGTTTTGTTTTGTTAGTGCAAGTAGTATTGAAATTTGAATAGTACAAACGGACAATGGTATCATACTCGTTTGTTACAAAGTTGGCATGGTATCATCATAATAGTTGCGGAAATAACTCTTCACTTTTTCTTCGCTTGTGTCATTTGCTTATTGCGCCGTAACCATGGATAATCTTCATCGTTTATCAGGATGCTTGGGTCAGCCTTGACTTTGAAGGGAGGAATTTCATGAAACTTTTCATAATCTTCAGACATGTCTGTCTTGCCCTCCACTCCCAGGATGTCCCTTTTTCCTGAAAGAACTATGTGGCGCTTTGGCTCATCGTATGATGTATTCGCTTCCTTATCTTTTCTTTTTCTCGGTCTGGTAGACATGTCCTTCACATAGATAACCTGTGCCACATCATTGGCTAGGACGAACGGTTCGTCATTGTATCCAAGATTTTTCAGATCCACTGTTGTCATTCCGTACTGTGGGTCTACCTGTACCTCGCCTCCTAACAGATTGACCCATTTACACTTAAACAAAGGGACCTTAAAATCATGTCCGTAGTCAAGTTCCCATATGTCCACTATGTAACCATAATATGTGTCCTTTCCCCTCTCGGTTGTTGCATCAAAGCGGACACCGCTGTTTTGGTTGGTGCTCTTTTGATCTTGGACAATCGTGTAAAATGTATTTCCATTTATCTCGTATCCTTTGTAAATCAATACAGTCGAAGATGGTCCCCTGGACAACAAGTACAACTCATCACAAACAGTGTTGTCACCTCTGAGACGTGTTTCCAACCAACTGCTGAAAGTCCTGATGTGTTCACGTGTAATCCAGTCGTCGCACTGCTCCGGGTGTTTGGAGCGCAGACTGTTCTTGTGTTCATCGACATACGGGGTCACCAATGTAGAGTTCTGTAGAACTGTGTAGTGTGCTTGAGACCAAGAATAACCGTCCCTGCATATTATTGAGTCCCTTCCAAGCGTGCCTTTTCTAGTCAGTCTGCCCTCGTACCGCGATTTAGGGAGACCTATCTTATTAAGGCCAGGAATGAAGTCAACACAAAACCCGATGACATCCTCTGTTTGATGGCCCATGGAGATGCTTCCTTCTGGTCTGGCGCGGTTACGGACATATTTCTTTAGGACTCCCATGAACCTCTCAAACGGGAACATATTGTGTAGAAATACGGGCCCCAGAATGACAATCTCGTCGACTAGATGAACTAGGACGTGTGTCATGATATTGAAGAAGGATGGTGGGAACACAAGCTCGAAACTGACTCGACAATGACCCGGCGAAGATCATCATTTGGTTCCTCTTGATCTTCAGCAGCTTCACCCGTTGCAGCATCATTGGGCACATCGTCTGCTTCCTCTTGATCTTCACCAGCTCCCCCCATTGCAGCATCACCGTATTCAGGGGGCACATAGTTGTCATCGTACTCTTCTTCTTCGCCGTCTTCCATCATAACCCCTATTTCACCGTGCCTCGTCCAAACATTATAGTGTGGCATGAAACCCTTGTAAAGCAGGTGGGAGTGAAGGATTTTTCGGTTAGAGTAAGACATCGTATTCACACATTGAGTGCATGGACAACACATAAAACCATTCTGCTTGTTTGCCTCTGCCACATTTAGAAACTCACGCACGCCCTTAATGTACTCGGAGGTGTGTCTGTCACCGTACATCCATTGGCAGTTCATCTGCGTGCATTTATATATAATTAAGTGTGTCAAAAACCATTACAGAACATCATAAATAGATAATTAAGTGACCAAATGGATAAAAGTTCATCATCACATTAAAACCAAAGTACATACATATATAGTTCTCATCTAACAACATATATAGCTCTCCATACACATCGAAACTATGTAAAACATTTCAACGCGAAAACAAATGCTATCATAATCGCAACCAAGGTAACAATTGATCCAACGGCATAATGATACCAAGCCTAGGTATTAATGGCATATTTTCTAATCTTTTTAATCTTCAACCGCATTGCATCCATCTTGATCTTGTGATCATCGACGACATCCGCAACATGCAACTCCAATATCATCTTCTCGTCCACAATTTTTTTTATTTTTTCCTTCAAGAATTTGTTTTCTTCTTCAACTAAATTTAACCTCTCGACAATAGGTTCCATCTTGATCTTGTGATCATCGATAACTTCCCCAACATGCAACTCCAATTCCATCTTCTCCTCCTCCATTTTTTCCAATTTTTTCTTTAACGAAATGTTTTCCTCTTCAACTAAATTTAACCTCTCCACAAGAGGGTCGGTTGGAATTTCCGGTTCAACTACCTCCTAGACATAATAAAACATCTATGCATGTCAGGTTGGTCGGCATAACTATCATAAGCACTAAAACAAATAGTTATAAATTAAAGATAATATACCACATCCGAATCGTAGACCGGACGAGGGCCCACGTGGGCGGATATCAAAACCATCGCACTATATAATAACAAGCAATAATAAACGTAAGAAAATTAGACAAATATCTATCTAAAGCAATAATAAAAGTAAGAAAAGCATGGACATAACAAGAGGCTCATCACGGTGGTGCCGGTGACGAGATCGGCGGGGGCGATCGACGGCGGCGAAGACGGGGACGGGACGTGACGGACCGCTAAACCTAGACAAATCTCGGAGAAAATAGAGCTTCGAGAGCAGAAAAGCTTAACTAGTGTGGCACGTTGCCCAAATGCGGATGGTGACGTTGTTGTCTTCCCCGCGTGGTGCAAGGGACAGTGTGATGTGTGGCGGAGAGAGTCCAGCGAGGAGATAAGGTTGCCAGTTACCACGTGCCACACTGACACCGCCCTGTGGCTGTGGCCATCACGACGGGCCTTGCTAATACTCTTCACCTACCATCTCAAAGTTTGCAAGAGCCAAACCGGTGGTCACTTCCTTCCACCGGTGGCCATGGAGGAGTGGATCCTAAGCTTGTGCTTCACAGCCATCTCCACGGCCACGGTGCTGGCATTTTGCTTTCTCAAGCTCTCCGGTGGCAAGGCCGACGCCCAGAAGAAGCAGCTGCCGCCCGGGCCATGGCCGCTCCCCATCATCGGCAGCCTCCACCACGTCATCGGCGTCCTCCCGCACCGCACCATGATGCGGCTGTCTCGCCGGCACGGGCCGCTGATGCTCCTCAGGCTAGGCGAGGTCTCCACCGTGGTGGTGTCCACCGCCGAGGCCGCGGAGCTGGTGATGAAGACCCACGACCTCGTGTTCGTGGACCGGCCGCGCAGCCCGACCACGGACATCGCCAGCTCCGGCGGCAAGGACATCGTGTTCGCCCCGTATGGCGACCACTGGCGTCAGATGCGCAAGATCTGCGTCGTGCAGCTCCTCAGCTCCACGCAGGTGAACCGCATGCAGGGCATCAGGGCCGAGGAGGTGGGCAGCCTGCTCCGCGACGTCGTGGCCGCCGCCCCCGCCGGCGCCACCATCAACGTCAGCGAGAAGGTGATGGCGCTCACCAACGACATCGTGACGAGGGCGGTTTTCGGCGGCAAGTTCGCACGCCAACGCGAGTTCCTCCGGGAGATGCACAAGGTGTTTAAGCTGGTGGACGGCTTCTGTCTTGCCGACCTCTTCCCGTCGTCGAGGTTGGTACGGTGGCTGAGCAATGGCGAGCGCGACATGAAGAGATGCCACGGCCTCGTCCATCGCATCATCGCTGAGGTCGTCGGAAACCGCAAGGCTGCGCGAGCTTCTGGTGCGGGCGGTTCCATCCCAGGCAATGAGGACCTGCTGGACGTGCTGCTCAGGCTCCAGCAGGAGGACTCTTTGGAATTTCCTCTCACCACGGAGACAATGGGGGCCGTCTTGTTTGTGAGTATTTCTCTCAGCTTCAAGTATTGCATTGTTTTTCTTTTGACAAAGTCAAGTATTGCATTGTTTATTAAGCAACCAGAATAGTAACAGTGATTTAGATGTAAATAAAAGATGATAATAAATAGATCTACCCTATGAAACAACAAATACGATGTTAGAATCTACTGTAGTCAAGATATTGAAGACGTACATGACCAAATTATTATAAAAATTAAGAGCGCCTTACCTTTTGACAATACTAGATGATACCCCGCGCGTTGCTGCGGGAATTGCTTGCAATATATTTAGATGAGATTTGGTTATATGGGCATGAATGGAAAATGAGCATTTGTAAACAACATAGGTAACTGCAAGGTATTTTGGAACATGTAACTTTCAGATCACCGTGAATTTAGAACTATATATGCATGTTTAAAATGAATTGCTTGTAGCATCATAAAGTTTCCCAGCTTATCTGTCATACCGATACAGTTTAGTTCACCATTTCTTAAGCCATGAAATGTTCTAAGACAATAATACCAAGAACTTGTTGGTAAGCATAACTGTAATAAAAAAACATGAATTGGAAGTGGGCCTAATTGAGCAACTGTCAAAAATTTAGTTGGAGAATCACATATAGTTATAACAAAGCTGGGGAAGTGTTATTTGGCTCAATATCCAAAGTGCAGCTAGGTAAAAAGCATTTGGCACCGACACAGTGCAAATATTTCAAATGTGAAAGGGCATAGAGCTATCAAATAGGGACGCTTCTATGTCATGCTCTGTTTCATACAAAAAAAATGGAAAGTAACTTTAGGAACTCCGAGTTTAAAACAATACTATTGTGCTTTGTTTGTTTTGATAGATTGTATTTTGATTTTTTTTATGAACACAGACAAAAGTTTGCATCCAGTTCCACCATCCTACATAAATGCAAATAGTGTATGTGTTACAAAAATGTAATTTACTTTAGTTTAACATAGAAAATTAAAGAACTAAATATATGGAATCTTGTAAACAAAAACATAGACAATCCTTTATTATCATCAGTGAACAAACCATGACCCCTTCTCCGAAGGGTACTGATATTAGAACTATTAATTCATGAATTGTCGCAAAAACCAAAAGACTGTAACATATCTAGATTGGTGGCCTAGCAGCCTACAGTGAACAGGGTTTAGATTGCACTCAAGCAATCTTGCGAAAGAGTACTATTTTTCGGCTTATGGAGCATGTATAATAGAAGAAGATGCACACTACCTTCAGGTCTAGAATATCATGAAGTTCTGATTTTAATGGTTAGTTGAATATCTAAAGTTAAGAAGCAATAGAACTGGGTTACGTCGTCACGCTCCCAGAGTCAAACATAATTATGATATCCATATTTATGAGATGAACTATTCATTGAAACAAAACAGTATCATAAGAAAATAAGGGCCAAAAAGACATATATAATAGGGATGCCTTACCGCTGAAAGGAGGATCGGGAAAACCATACTTCTGACAGCCGCATTCATCGTTATCTCAGTGACTTACAGATTATAGAATAAGGGAAAAGGAAATGATAACCCAACCTTCCATTTCTGAATTTGCAAGAAGAAATAAGTGAGTGGAAGCCTAGTTCCTCACCTGACTTGATTCCAGTGAGCCTTCCATGGCCGTGATTGCCTACAATAGCACAGAGGTGTCATGCACCGCCCTAGCTGCTGCTGCTTCATGACTGCGTGTATACTCCTGACATTTGTATTACATTCAGAGTTTCGAGACTGCATGTAAATAAAAGGTACAGAGGGGATCCCCCAAAATTAAGGCTGATTTATCCTACAATGTCGGCCAAATCCAATGAATCAATAGAGTAGTTTGTGTCGTGTATGTACTCATCTTTGTTCCATCGATTGTAAAGAAGAATCAAATTGCAAGGATGAGTGAAGCGAGAAACTTGCCTGCTCGCCTCGCACCCATAACATGTACTGGAGCCACAGAACAACCCGACTTCTTGATGAGAAGGAGCATGCAACCTGAAGCTTGGGCAGCAGGGCTTGGACGGAGGAGCTAGCCTGAAATATGGGAGGCCATGCCCGGCAGCCACTGAATTAAATCGAGGTTGTGGGAGATGGCGTCAACACCTCAGGTGTGCGCAACAGCGACGGAAGATCATGAATACAACCACCAAATCAGAGGGAGGGCCCGCTGTACACCGCAAGGGAGAATCCTAGTAAAAGGCCAAGGCGACCCTGACCGGCGGTTGTGCCGAAGGAGCGCCATAACGCGAGCACCATCACAGAGGGATGGATACCCGCCGCCGTGAGTGAAGCTAGAGACAACGTTGTCGGAAGGGAGGCAAGAAAGTGATGCGAACCACACATGTATCAATTCCCCTCTCATCCAGCATAGGAAAATTGTGCCAGATGAGTGCCACGGTCGGAGATGAATCCCCGATAATCCCCGCCGCCGTGCGCTACTGTAGATAGGTATGGGGGAATTTTCTGAATGGCAGAACGGGTGGAGCGCTTGATGTATTGACTTTGCGAGAGCGGTGGAATCGGGTAGGGAGATGATGCTCGTGAGGCCTCGATCCTTGTCGGCCGGAGGCGGTGGCGATCCAGCACCGAGTCTGCTGCTTGTTGCAGGGCACTGCCCAGTGGTGATTCCGCCGCCCTGTCTTCTGGTACGGGGAAGAGTAGAGATGCGGAGAGATGAAGCGTTGGGCTTCTGTTGGGCTTCTTTTTATCGGTTAGTATACTGACTCTTCGGACCAGAAGGCCTCTTCGGTTTCCAGAGAGTCACACAATTATATTTAAAAAAAGAATGATGACATGAGATGAGCAGCTGCATGATCAAAATAAATTGAAGGAACTGGTGATGTGGCAAGGTTGCTGAGGTGGATAGGCTGCATGTCAAGAGAAATAGGATAGTGGGGATGAGCTATTTAGGTATTATAGATTGGGAGTAGTACGTAGCGTAATATTAATATTGTCAAAAGGCATGCAGCAACAATCATCGACATCAAACAACTCACAACACCCAGACAACGAGAAGTTTATCCAAACATGAAGAGCCTCTAGGAAGGGAAATTAAGTTTTTCCTTTAGAAACATCTGTAAGTTTACTCCTACTCGTAACAATCACAGATACACTGATTTTGACGTAAGATTCAAGAAAATACAAAGTACTTCCTCCGTCCCAAAATTTGAGTCACTTATTTTGGGACGGAGGAAGTAACTCATATGACTCAGAATTACAATGAAATCTCTTGAAAACACCTTTTTTTTGTGGTACCCTAGCGGAAGGGAAATTATGTTGTTGCCAAGTAGTGGGGGAGGGTCGTGTGGACCTTATTGGGCCATGGCCGACCCTTCCCTACAAGCTTTCTCTTAGGATTTGGCATGTAATTGGCCCATAGGCAGCAAATAGCCAGTTTAAGGCAGCTTTGGACTCTCAAATCTTCCACAACCATCAGGACCGTGTTATTCAGACGCATTATGTTGTCCAACGTGTTACCCTATCAATCTGCAGAGCGGTCCAGACGTCCAAAATACTGCAAACCGTAACCAAACAGGAAGCCTTTGCGGGAGTCCAAACATTCGCCTGACAATAAAACCCAGAAGGTGTATGCGCTATCTACATGGATGGCGGAAGGTGCATGCATGTGATACATGTACATAGCTTGGATGGCGGAAGGTGCACTTTTTTAGAGGAAAATGGCGGAATATTCTAAACGCTCTTATATTAGTTTATGGAGGGAGTATGTGCGATTTCAGAAGCTGAGCTGCACGGCGGAGGCAGCGACGGATGGTGGAAGGAAAATTGAAGGTATAGGATTGGATGGCCGATTTTCATAATAGTATCCGCACACGATTACTACCAGCATGAAGCTAGTCTGCTAGTCGAAGACCGGGAGAGGATTTGGGACACACAAGTACGGGTCACCGAGTCCCTCACGTGTGCATTTTATGGCTTTTGATTTTCAAACTTCATTTTTTCAATAAAAAAGTTCAAATTAAGTTTTGTTTTTATATTCGTGTCTCATGTGACGAGGGATTTTCAATAAGATCCATTTTGAATACATTTTAAAGAATTTTGAAAATAAATGTGAAGTTTCAACTCTTGACAAATGACTGCTAAGATAATTTTTGTGACTACGACCGACAACAAAATGCCTTAAAAGTTTTATCCATGAAACTTGGTAAGAGCGAACGAGAAAAAGTCACAAGTTTCTGTTTTCTTTTTGGAAAATGATTAGAATCATCCGACCGATTCTACCCGTCGTGTCCGCCGCGTCGAGAGCCAACCACGTCTCAGTCCAGTCTCACAACTGCAGGTCTCGAGATTTTGCAGCATTGTCCATGTTTCCGGAACACGAGGAATGTTGCAGTGGTAACTTGATGCTGCAGATGATTTTTTTTTTTGCAGCATAATATCTGTTGCAAAAAAAAACTGTAATATAATTTTGCTGCAAAACAAAATTCTACAACCAACCTTTGTCATAAATATTTTCTGCAACATGACCTCTGTTGCAAAAAAGTTCTGCAACATACCGTGTGTTGCAAAAGCAAAGAACGACTCGGTGCTAGATTTGTGTCAAATCTGACAGCTCGCGAGGCGCGGATCTTTTAAAAAAGTTCGCCGGCCGACGCGTAGCACTCACCTTTCTTTTCGGAGAAAAGTAGCAAGTTTCAGATGAAAAATCATAATTGAAACTTATAATTTAAGGTGCCATCATACAAGATCAAATTACTACACGAATAGCGAGGTAATCGAGCTGCCGGGTAATGCTTGGCAGGTGCGTGCCCCGCGAATTTTCGATGGAAGACCCAGCACAAAAGTTTTACGTGAAAAAATGGTATGTATCTCATCAGATATGCTTAGTTCACACCACGGCATTAGAATGTTCACGCTCTTTAATCATATATCTCACAATAAATATGCATGCATTTGAAACTAGTGCTCATTCACAGTAAGTGATTGTGTATCTCAGAAGAAAAAATATGTATTGGATACATGAAGTAAAAAAAAAGGGACGACTCCCCAATTTCATTGACAAAACCAACGAGTTTGCTTACAGCCAGAAAGTCTCAGTCGGAGCTGCTGCTGTCTTCGGAGGGTACCGGTGTTGGTCAAGAGACGCGGCGGTGATGCTTAGCCTAGGACATGCATTTTTGCTTTGTAGTCGTGTTGGTGGGTGTAGCTCGGCAGCTAATAGAGCTGTTGTTTCTTTTTCTTTTGATATTCGGATCTTCATCATGTTGTTCTTCCGCTACTTCCTGCTAAATCGAATCAAGCCAGCATTTTGCTGGATCTTTCAAAAAAAGAAAAAGATAAACCCATAGAAAATGCACACCTACCAGCTGACTTTTTTTCTTCCCCAGCAAAGAAAATACCAGCTGCCTGGACAGTCCAGGTAACAACTCACAACCAAATCCCATAAGCATTTCTCCCATTGAATTATTACAACAAAAGCAAAAAAGATTACTCAAAATAAGCCCTACATATTTCCTTCTCGGCAAGCATTACTCCCCAGATCAACATCTCAAAGTTCAACCGTCATCCAACCTGGGAATCCAGGAAGCCCAACTGCGTTTGGCTTGAACAATTTCGGCCGTGACTCCTTCCAGGAGCTTTGCGCACTGCTGCTGCCCCAGTCTTGCGTCCTCCTTCGCCTGCAAAATGGTTTAATCATTAATCTAGAACGTAACTCTGAAAAGAACCACACTTGGTTCTGAAGGCCATTTATTCTCCATGTGAAGTAAATAAGAACATTCTCCCTTCGTCCAGAAATACTTGTCATCCAAATAAACAAAAGGAGATGTATCTAGATATATTTTAGTTCTAAATACATCATTTTTGTCCATTTTGATGACAAATATTTCGGACGGAGGGAGTATAAATTATGAGCCAATCAACAAGTGCGGAAAAAATAAAAATAAACAGGAAAAGGAAGGATAATTACACAAATTTGAAGAAAAAATAACATGAAAAGCGAAATACTAATGACGATACATAAAAAATGGAGGAACCACGAAAAATAACACAACAAAGGTAATAAATCTGCACACACCGTTGGGGATTCCACTAGGACCTGGAATGAACCGTGGAAGGAAAGGAACGACAAGGGGGAGAGTTTCTCGTAGCGACTCAATGCCCCAAGCGAGACGGGCTAGAGGGAGGTGTGGGTAGCGCATAGAAACCGGTATCTAATTACTTGTCGCTGAAATGTAATGCTGAATACATCCATTTGATCTACCACCATTTTAGATTCACAAATTAGATACCCCGCAAAAATATATTCAAAAATTAGATATCGGCTTCTATATATGCAGGCCGACCCGGTTGTAGAATAATATTTTGTCCTGAATTACTTGTCGCGCATATGTAGTGCTAGATACTTCGATTTGATCTAGCACTATTTTAGTGCTAGATACTTCTATTTGACCGACAAGTAATTCCGGGAGGAGGTAGTAATATTTTCCGGCGAGAGAAGACATAATATGTACATACATCAATGCTTTAACATTGCATTTTTCATGATTTTTGGTTTGCAGGACGTATTTGCAGGGGCTACGGAGACCACGGGGAACACTTTGGCATGGGCCATATCAGAGCTTATGCACAACCCTCACACACTGGCTAAAGCACAGCATGAAGTACGCGAGGTGTTGGGCAAAGGCCGATCTGTCATTACTAATAGTGACCTTGGTGAACTCCACTACATGCGGATGATCATCAAGGAGGCCCTTAGGTTGCATCCGCCTGGTCCTCTGATTCCCCGCATGGCTAGAGAGGATTGTACGGTCATGGGTTATGATATCCCTAAAGGTACTAATGTTTACATTAATATTTTCGCAATTTCTCGGGATCCTAGATATTGGATCAATCCTGAAGAGTTCATGCCAGAGAGATTTGACAATAACAATGTGAACTACAAAGGGACACACTTTCAGTTCATTCCCTTCGGGGCTGGGAGACGGCAATGCCCGGGGATTCAGTTTAGCTCATCAATCACTGAGATGGCATTAGCAAACCTTTTGTATCACTTCGATTGGATGCTCCCTGATGGTACTAACCTTGCTTCGTTTGACATGTCCGAGAAATTTGGGTTTGCGGTAAGCAAAAAGTATGACCTGAAATTGAGAGCTATTCCACATGTGTGGTCCAATGCTATGACGTCGAAGTGACACAAGGAGCCTGCATATTCAGGTAGCAATGCATGTTTACATACCTGCACTTTCAGCAGGTGTCAATGATGTCACTATTGTGGTGCATGGTTGTAACTTTATGCAAGCAAACATTATGGCATTGCATCTACAAACTATTGTGGTACTATACTACCTTTTGTACAATAGTGCAGGTCAGAAGATATTGCATTGTACAACATGATCATATAGGACATAATTGTATTATTCTACTATTAATTAACTATGCGATTTGCCTTTATAACTTGCTAGATTTCAGTAGGTACAATTGATTTGTGATCAGAAACATATGTGTTTTATCGCAATTTACAAACAAAAATTAATATCCCGTTATGGCCACTTCGATGTGTTTTACCCATCGACCTTGATGCCCACTGCTAATCCTAGGCCATTGCTCGCCACTTGCCACCTTCACTAACCATATGACGCGGGCAACAGCGACACATTGTGTAGGTGGCATCAACATCGTGGCAGCAGTGCCAAGCACACCCTCGATGATGCTTCCATGCATAACTTCTAGCAATGGTTAATCATGCCTGCATTCTATATCTTTCACTATAAAAGACAGCAGACCAACTCATACATCATTGTGTGCTTGAGTTGGACAGAGGAAATAAAATAGTCCCATAGTTTTCGTCCTTTTAAGGTTTTCCATCAAATAACCTTGGATGATATAATATACTTACTCTAGGATGTCCTCAAATCTCCATGGTGTAGCAAAGCGCATTGTTCATGCTAGTGTACATATATTTGCAAAGGGTCACTTTATATCCAACAAAGGATTACACCACACTTGTATTTGCACAAGGTCTATTAGAAGGTTGTGTTTGTCATTGCCAAGGTTTTTCCAAAGAACGTATTTATTTTTTCCATTCAAATATTTTTAGCTAGGTGAAACACTCTTCATTTAAAAATGAATGGAAAACAGAACTGGATTATTTAACATTCCTGGAACTTACCACATTCTACAGCCTATCACTGCTAAAATCAGAGTCTTAACAAGTAATCTCAACCTTGTTGTAAGCCATATGAGATTGTGGGGTGCTGCTGAGAGTCAAAATCAGTGTGTTTGGATCTGTGCATAATACAATATATGCCAAATCTGGAGTGAAATGTGCCACTAGTCAATTAACTCAAAGTGATTGCACACTTTAGTCTCAAGAAGTGGTCAAATTGAGTCCATAAACTTGTTTATTTGATCAGTTAAGCCAAAACCAGTTCAGAAGAGAAAAAAAAAACCGTCCACATGGCTGCCGCCTCAGCGTAGCTTGGACTGTTCATGCTTGGTTTAATTTCTACAGGATTTGTTTTTGCGAAATTAGCCAGGTACTTGTTATTTGTATGTTAAAAAAAATAAGAACAATGCATGGGGCTAGGTTCATGACATGCTAACCACTAGAATGGAAATTTGTTTGTGAAAAATCATGTTACAAACTGTTATATATATAATCAGACCTGGCCACACCTACAGATGTAGAGGACAGTGTTATTGCAAACTCTTCATCTATTGTTAGAATATGTTTACTTTCTCTAACATGCATATGTAATGTAAATTGTAGCCTGCAATCTAATGTCTTCAATTACATTATGGTAGTAATATTATCATCATCAAGTTGAACTAGTAGCTAAGGGTCTACAGATGGTACATGAAGAGTTTGAAAAATTCATGTCTCTTACTTCAAATGTACCCCCAAGCTCAAGCACATCGAAGAGAAAGCAGGGTCAATAGGTGAGTAGGTGAACTCTTTTCTGTAAACACTTCCTTAATTAGTAAAATTGTCTATGTTCACACTACCACCATATACTACGGAAGATGCATCTATAATTTGGAATTCTTATATATGTTGTAACCTGTATAAATTTTCTCTGTAGGGAAAGTTGCGATTCTCAAATGATGAACGTACACTTTGGGCCCAGAAACAAGAATGTGAAATAGTCACCAATGCCCTGGAAGTGCAACGGGAAAAACCAGACGCCGTCGAGCACGCCGTGTCAAACCTGCAAGGCAAATTAAACTACTCCCTCCATTCCCTTATACAAGGCCACTCCGTTTTTCCTGTCAAACTTTGACTTATAATTTTGGTCAACAAAATATGGATTATATGTCATAAAAAACATATCATCGGAAGTTCTTTGAAATGTGCATCTAATGAAATATTTTTTGTGGTATATGACTCACTTTTTGTTGGTGAAATTAATGGTCAAAGTTAGACATAGAAATATGAAGTGGCCTTGTATAAGGGAATGGAGGTAGTAGATGTTTTGAAGAAGGCTCTGGCATGGCTGTAGCTAGAACTTCAAGTTGTGAAGAAGGCCATGGCAGAGCACAAACGTGAATATGTGAAGCATCTCGCGCCAGATGTGTAGCATGGCCAAGAATATGTGAAGATTACCCTTGCAAATCAGCAAAAGATACTAGAAGGTGTCAAGAAGGCCCTGCGAGAGCAACATGCTAAAATTGAAGGTCTGGAATTGACCCTATTAGATCTGCGTAACCGTGTTGAATACATCAACACTACCCTTGTAGAGCAGCGGGAAGAATCTGAACTCGTCGAGAATACACACAAAGAGTCTATAATGTTTGGATGGTGTAGATGGTATCTGGGCCGGACGATTATTAGGGCATCTATAATGCTTGATAAGATAGTCTTATCTTAAGTATTGCATGTAATTTAGAGATGACAAAAAAGTATGTCTACAATGGCTTATATCTTAGCCTTGTCTTCAATAACTAGCTATTTCTAAAAACATGGTGAGACATATTGTGCTAAGAGATCATCTCTTAAATAAAAGAAGACAAGTCTTTTCTTATGATTTCTCTCTCCTCCACCTCAGCATTTATCCTACGTGACACTCCAAAGATAGCACCATTTTACATGCCCTTAGGTATAGATGTAGGGAGGGTATTGGTCTATATATATGTGGACGTATTGCCTATATAATACCAACACATTACTTATAATTAATTTGGCATAAACATGAAATATTTAATTTTGCTCTTTTTTACATGACTATGTTATTTGTTGCATACACTTGGTGAAACTATGAACTCCGGTCCAGTTATTAGCATAAGAATCACCTTCCGATAAATGTATACACACTATTAATTTCAGCTAATATTTATTCCAAAAATACACAGCCGCCGCCGCCGCGGGCGGACGTGTCCGCACCTAGGAGAAAGGTGGGCCTGGCCCTGGTCATTGTCCCCGGTTACTTCAAAATAACACGCTTAACGAGATCTTGGTATTTGATCTCACTCTGGCCATTGGCCTATACGCACTAACCAGCTACGTGGGAATAGTTATGGGCACTCGATGTCATGGTATCAACCGAAGCCTTCTTGACGTCAGCGACTTAGCGGCGCCCGCCGGATTGGACTGGAACGCCGCTCTGGTATTAGGAGCGGCTAGGTCTGCTTACCAGCCGCCCTCGCAACGTGCAGGTGTGCATTGGGCGATGGGCCCAGACCCATGTGCGCTTAGGACTTAGACCGGCGTGCTGACCTCTCTGTTGTGCTTAGGTAGGGCTGCGATGTGTTGATCTTCCGAGGCCGGGCATGACCCAGGAAAGTGTGTCCGGCCAAATAGGATCGAGCGTGCTGGGTTATGTGGTGCACCCCTGCAGGGAAGTTAATCTATTCGAATAGCTGTGTCCCTCGGTAAAAGGAAGACCCGGAGTTGTACTCTGACCTCATGACAACTAGCACTGGAGACTTAATAAAACACACCCAGACAAGTTCCAGATACAACCCGGTGACCGCTTTCCACAGGGCGACGAGGGGAGGATCGCCGGGTAGGATTATGCTCTACGATGTTACTTGGTGAACTTACCATCTACTCCCTTCTACTGTTGCAAGACGGAGGCTACCAGAAGCGAGGATAGTTGTTATTTTCCAGCTACTCTCTTCTACTGCTGCAAGATGGAGGTTGTCAGAAGCATAGTCTTCGATTGGATTAGATATCCCCCTCTTATTCTAGCATTCTGCAGTTTAGCCCACAGATATTACCCCTTTACACAGATGTCATTGCATATGTAGTGTAGATCCTTGCTTGCGAGTACTTTGGATGAGTACTCACGGTTGCTTTGCTCCCCATTTTCCCCTTTGTCCCTCCTTCTCGGTTGATGCAACCAGATGGTGGAGTCCAGGACCCAGAGAATCCCGAGGATGTTTCTACGTGGAGTTCGGCTTCGAGGAGTTGTTAGGAGGTCCCAGGCAGGAGGCCTTGCCTTTTTGACCGTTACTACATTTGTGCTAGCCTTCTTAAGGCAAACTTGTTTCACTTATGTCTGTACTCAGATATTATTGCTTGACTCTTGTGTTTTCGAGTTTATGTATTCGAGCCCTCGAGGCCCCTGTCTTGTAATATAAAGCTTGTATTATTTTAATTTGTGTCTAGAGTTGTGTTGTGATACCTTCCATTGAGTCCCTGATCTTGGTCGTATACATTTGTGTGCATGATTAGTGTACGGACAAATCAGGGGCGTCACATCATCAGATCTGAAGATTTTTGGAGAGGGGATTGAGAGGGGGACAGGAGCTAGCCGCCGCAAACGATGTTTCTGTAACTAGGTGGGTGGGGAGGGATAGCGTGCGGCGGCTGCATCTAAGTCACAGTGCAGCGCCTGCGGGTTAGGCGCTGCACTTTACTTGCGTGGCGCCTAGCTCGGAGGCGTTGCACTGCTCGGTGCGGGCCCTAGGGGTGCCACGCTGGCCAAGAGTGCAACGCCTGGCTTGAAGACGATGCACAGTAGGATGTGGTGCCTTCGTGTCAGGCGCCACTTAAAATAGTCAGCTGAGTGAAATTTTTTCTAAAGCAGTTCATTTTGTGAAATGTTTTCATCTGTAGGTCAAAATTGTCAAATTTGCCCTGCCCTGCCGACCTGCGTCCGCATGACAGCTAGAATTTAGTGATTTTTTCTTTAGTTTTTGTCTTTTCCGGCGGTACTCGCCCTCGTCATCCTAGCCTGACGGCACTCCTCCCATTGTCCCTGACCACGAGAAAATCTGTAGCACACGGGGGACAACTACGGAGAGAAAAGATTCGATGTACTACGAGGATGGTTAATAATATAGCCAGCTATGCCATGTCATCAAGAGTTAGTAATATTAATTACTCCGAAAATGCTCTTTAGAGCTCGGGCTCCATGAAGCCCGAGTTTGACTTGATGAAAATTCAAATTTTTACGTTTCAAAAAATCTTGAAAAAAAATACACACATACTTAGAGACATAAAGCATATGTGTGTAAATTTTCAGGATGAAACACCTTAAAATGAGTACTACACAAAAAGAACAAATCTGAGGCTTTTTAGTAGATGCACTATTCATCCTCAAAGTCCATGAATTTGTCTTTTTTGCACAGATCGCATTTTAGAGTATTTCATCCTCAAATTTTACATACATACACATAACATCCTTGTTTACTTGTATGATTTTTTTCAGATTTTTTTTGAAACTTAAAAGTGTGAATTTTGAATTTTTTAAAAAATCCAGCCTCCATGGAGGCCAAGCTCCAAAACGCGCTACTCTACAATAGAGTTGATTATAAGGTTGGCTATAAGCCCACAATTTTTTTTCCTTTCTCTCTATCTCTTTCTTCTCATTAAATGATTTTGCCTAGGAGCACGCATAGAGCCTGACTCTTGCATAAGAGCCCACTCTTTCACTTTTTCCTTGTCTCTCTCCTTCACATAGGCAAAAATGACATGTAAAGCGGGCTTATAGCCCACTATTGTACTTGCTCTACATGAAGACATGTATAGGAAGAGCGGTCACCGGTTGCTATTGCCGATTCTGATGAATCCCTGCGCACTAGGAGAAGGATGAGGAAAAGAACTCATTCGGACGAGGAAGCGACAGAGACATGTCCCGTGGAGGAGGAATTGCAACTACTTTCTCGACTATTTCGCCACACGCGTGCTTATCTCACATACGGTGAGACTGTCAAATTACTTTTGCAGAGCATCTATCGTACTGCTAGCTCTTGGAATCATATAATGTCTAAATGTAGTGGTTGGCGATGTGAAAGGAAGAAGAAAGATGAAAGATGAATGAAGAATGAAGAAGAGGTAGAGACTTACATGTAGGGTCTAGTTTGTTTGAGTAGTTAAGTTTGAGGGTTCCCTTAGGTTTGCGTTTTTTAGCAAATCAAATATAAGGAATTTAGAACTTAAGATATAAAGGATCATGTGAAAGGCTAAATTATAAGAAATTGGCTATAGACCCTCTATCGTTCAAATGCTCGCCCATTCCCAGTTTGAAGAAGTCAACTTTGGAAGCATAAAAACATTCTAAATTTTATTTAATGTTCAAAACACATATGTTTACACCCCCTAAAATGCCAGATCAAAATATCAAAATACACATTAAGAAACAAAAAGGACAAACAAATGTGAATAGTGTAATTTTAGGCACCATTCATGTTGGATTTTTCTTCTTTGTTTTTCGGTCTCTATTTTGAATTTGGATCTGAAATTTTTAGGATATATATATATATATATATATATATATATATATATATATATATATATATATATATATATATATATATATATATAAGAAAAAAATTGGAACTTTTTATGCTTCCAAATTTGACTCTGTCAAACTTAAAGCATGAGAGCACTTGAGAGATGATATCACCTGACATTCTTCCCTATCAACCCTGTGTAAGGGCATCTCTGACATGGACCCTCAACCCGCCGGCAACCTTCCGAACTACCTGGTTCGGACATGCTTTGTCATCTAACATTTCCTTGTATCGGTCCACTGGGCAGTCTGGATGTTTTTTTACCCGAAATCGAAGGCAAACCTGGGGCTATGCGGGCGTCCGGACTGCTGCCACGCCCACTTCTGATTGACCAGGCCGACCCAAACCCTTCTGTCGTTCCCTTTCCCGCCCGAAGCGTTCAGTGCCGCTCCAATGCCGCATTCATGCGGGCCCAGAACGGAAGCGACCTCTCATGTCGCTTTGGCATTGAAGCGGCGTGACTGCCTAGTGCATCGCTCGTGCCGCTTCCCGGTGCCTGGTACTGCTCCGCTTCAAATTACAACCCGTACGTCCGCCTACCTACATCAATGTTGGGGATATCATTTATCGGGAACTTATCAGTCGACCCACGATAAGGGGTAAATCAGCCAGTTTATCGGCATATCGGACGATTTATCTTATCGGTCAGACACTGATAAGCGATAGATCTGTCGAATTATCAGAATATCAGAAGATATCTTGAACGATGCCTACATGTGTGGATGCCGAGGAACCTGCTCCAGCGCCACCCGTTCGTCCGTATGCCACCCACCATTAACCACCTCATTGGTTGCCCTTCCATCTGCCCGCTATTTAAACTCCAGCCCCTGGCATGGACGCATCCATCCTCCTCCACTCCCTTTCTCCTCTATGCACCACGCCCGCCATAGCCTCCACGGGCTCCAAAGCCATCCGGGAGAACCTCTCCTCCGAGCAGAAGAAGGAGATCACTGCCATTGCAGTCGGGAGGCAGTACAGCAGGCAGCTAGAGGCCAGTGTTGTGGACGCCCCAATGGAGGAGCCGGCAGACGACGAGTCGACGCCACCACCATGGGCGATGTTCGTGCTCACTACACCGAGATGGTGTTGGCCGAGCGGGAGGCCGCGTTTTGTCTGGCGCTGGCCGACTAGGAGTACAACTTCCGCCTCAATGATGAGCACCTGCGCGTGGAGGAGCAACTTGCCGCCGGCACGGCCATCACGCGAAACGTGGACGTGGCCAAAAAGGAGGAGCTCCTCCTCCCATCGCTCCGCCCGCGACCGCAGGTGGTACCGTCTCGATCAGACGGAGTTAGAAGCGGCCTTCGAGGAGATCGATGAGGCGGAGGATAAAGTCTACGACAAGAGCGAGGACGAGGAATACACCAGCTCCGCCACGCCCACGCCTCGCCGCCACAACCGGGGTCACCGTCGGCACTGAGGAAGATTAAAGCATGGGAGGTCGCCAGCGGTCGGGTCTTGGGAAGGCCATCGCTCTTTTGCTCCTGCTGAAGCCAAGCTTGACGGGCTTAAATTGTCGGCCGATTAGCCGCTTCCAGGTTACAGGACTAGGGCTTCAGTTCCGGGGCTCATGGCCTGCAAACATGGGGAACAGGCACTGGCGGTCATTTAGATTAGGTTTAGAGTACGGTTAAGTCCGAATATGTCAAAATGTAATGAGTTTGTTTCAGTTTAAATGAAGAGCATCCCGTTGTATGTAAAATCATTCAATTATGAATTAATATTGTCCCA